>CM035841.1:48646578-48804289 GCA_020510985.1 Pholidichthys leucotaenia
GAAAAGTAGAAAACTATAAAATTAAATTAATTAAATCACCCTTTGTCATTCAACTGTACAACCAATCATGTACAGTAGAACGAGATTGTATTTTACCTACTACTACTACTGTGTTAATCACACACACACCCCAAGTGTAGAATCAGACGGCCGCTGCCATGCAAGGCGCCGCCACAAATTTCCCTCCTCCATTCCATTATTGCTGAGCACCAAGCTGGACGGCAGGAAGTTCCACTTTTATATGGTCTTCGGCATGACCCGGTCGGGATTTGAACCCCTGCCTCCCGGGTGTGGGGCGGATGCTCTACCAACTGAGCCACCACTCCGGTAGAAAATTATTGGAAATTTTGGGAGAAAAACCTCAAACTTTCAAGACTGAAGGCATTACTCAAGTTTTAAGTGGGTGCTCTTTGTACCCTTAACTAGACATTTTTGGTTGTCTCCTTTAATTTATATCGCACTTGATATTTTCTAACCTGTTTGTATACCACCATAGAGAGAGAGAGAACCTGAATTAGACAGAGCTCAGAGAGGGAAAGATGAGACAGAAGAGAGGAGCCAAGGAGAGGAAAATGTTCAGGCAGAGGGTCCAGGAAAGGTGAGAAAAGAGGAAGGAGAGAAGGATGACACCAGCAAAAAGTCCAAATACAAGATGTCTGGGTGGGACCCCAACTGGCCCAGTATTCCAACATTCAAGCCTTGGTTGTACAATACTTCAAACTGTGAGTTCCATATGCACGGCAGTGGCTCAGGAGGTAGAGTGGGTCATCCAATAACCGAATGGTTGGCAGTTCGAATCCCACTCTCCCCAGATATCCTGCCGTTGTGTCCCTGGGAAAGACACTTTACCCACCTTGCCTCCAGTGTCCATAACACTGGGTATGAAAGCGTATAAATGTTCGGTGGTGGCCGGAGAGGCCGCTGGCCTGGATTGGCACGTTTCTGTCAGCCTGCCCCAGGGCAGCTGTGGCTACAGTAGTAGCTTGCCACTACCATTGTCTGTCTGGAGTGAATGAATAATGTATCTGTAAAAAGTGTCTGAGTGTCTATGATAAAGCACTACATAAATCTGATGCATTATTATATGCAAAGTTACTGTACAAAATTAAAAAAAGAAATAAACAGTATAAAATTAACATATTCATACATATGTGTTTCTGCACCCACCCCCCCACCCCCCGGAAAAATATGTTGCCACGGCGCCAAGGTCCTTAAGCCAGAGGAAACACTAACATCTGTCGCAAGGTCTATTGTTGACTTTTGCCAGTCGGTGCATCATGACATGCACTACACAAAGAGCAGAGAGAAACGAGCCTATGATGATCTGGTCAGTCACTGCAACAGATACTGGAGTCAGTTTGTTTTGGCCTGTCCTTGCCACTGATAATACCTCTATCTGCCAAGAATGTGCCACTAGTCCAGTAAAAGCTAGCGGTACTCAAATACTTTGCAAGCAGTTTCATGAAATGTTCAGTCAGAAAGCAACTCATACCAGTTCGGACGTTGCCCGGGTTAACAAGGTCAGGAGTTCCTGGCAGCAGAAGGCAAAGGACAGAGCTGTGAGGAGAAATCTGATCAGACCTAAATGAAACGGTCATTGTCGCCCCCAACAGACTGCTATGATGATGATGAAGAAGGAGTTGAACTGTGTCTTTGTGCATCTAGAGAAAGCATCTGATAGGGTGCCAAGAGAGGAAGTGTGGTACTGTATGAGAAAGTCAGGAGTGGCAGAGAGGTATGGGAGGGTGGTGCAGGACATGTGTGAGGACAGCGAGACGGTGGTGAGGTACGCTGTAGGAGTGACAGATGGATTCAAGGTCAGGGTGGGATTACATTAGGGATCAGCTCTGAGCCCCTTCTTGTTTGCCATGGTGATGGACAGGCTGACAGATGAGGTCAGGCAGGAGTCTCTGTGGACCATGAGGTTTGCAGACGACATTGTGATCTATTGTGAGAGTAGGGAGCAGGTGGAAGAGAACCTGGAGAGGTGAAGGTATGCTCTGGAGAGAAGAGGAATGAAAGTCAGTAGAAGCAAGACAGAATACATAAGTGTGAATGAGAGAGAGGCAGGTGCAATGGTGAAGATGGAAAGATGGAAGAAGTAGCGACTGTGAAAGTAGAGGAGTTTAAATACCTGGGGTCAACCATCCCAAGCAATGGAAAAAGCACAAGAGAGGTGAAGAAGAGAATGCAGGCAGGGCGGAGTGGGTGGAGACGACTGTCAGGGGGGATTTATGACAGAAGGGTAGCAGCAAGAGTGAAAGGCAAGATTTACAAGATGGTTGTGAGACCTGCTCTGATGTATGATTTGGAGACGGTGGTGCTGACAAAAAGACAGGAGGTGGAGGTGGCAGAGATGAAGATGCTAAGAGTTTCATTGGGAGTGACTAGGAGGAAGAAGATTAGAAATGAGTATATCAGAGGGACAGCTCTGAGCGGTTTGGAGACAAAGTAAGAGAGACAAGGCTGAGATGGTCTGGACATGTGCAGAGGAGGGATAGTGGATATATTGGACAAAGGATGTTGAAGATGGAGGTGCCAGGGAGGAGGAAAAAGAGGAAGACCACAGAGGAGATTGATGGATGTAGTGAAGGAGGACATGGAGAGGGTTGGTGTTTCAGAGGAAGATGAAGGGATAGAGTGAGATGGAGGCAGATGATCCACTGTGGAGACCCCTGAAGGGAGCAGCTGGAAGAAGAACAAACTGTCAGATTTTCCACTGGTCATGTAATTAAGAATATATTTTAGAGTTCAATCTAACTGATATGGGCAGCTCGGTGGTGCAGTGGTTAGCATAGTGGCAGCACAGTAAGAAGGTCACAGGATTGATTCCACCCCTGACCATCGTGGGTTCCATCCCACCTCCTGACCATCAGTGACCCTTCTGTGTGGAGTTTGCATGTTCTCCCCGTGTCTGCGTGGGTTTACCCCGGGTACTCCAGTTTCCTCCCACAGGCCAAAAACATTCTTGTCAGGTTAAGTGGAGACTCTAAAGTGGACCTGGGTGTGAATGTGTGTGTGAATGGTGAAGGGATTGGTGCCGTACTGTGGCTGCCTCATCCATCCAGGTGGATGTCCTGAATTTCCCTCTGGGAATCAATAAAGTATACAAAAAAAACCCAAATATGCATATTTAAAATAAACATTAATTTATGTATTTTACGGTTTTAATTTACCTTAATTCAACTGTTGTTCAGCTGCTGACTTCAACAAGAGTTAAAGTTTTATTTTTTCTGGTCATGGTCCTCTGTCTGGTGAAGATTCTCCAATAAAACAAAAAAAGACAATAAAAAAGACAAAAATAAAGTTCCATCTCTGTCAAAAATGTCCACAAAAAAATCTCACAACAGACATCATCATAGTTGCTAAGCAACTGGGTAGTGTGTGGTCACGCAGACATAGGTCCTCCAAAGACCAGACCATCTCACTGAGGACCTACTCTCACTGTAGTGGTGGTTCTGTGCTGACCGAGGTTTGACCCCTAAAGTATGGAACCTCTGTCAGTGTGATCGCTCCCTACCGTTCTGCAGAACAGCACCTTCCCCCAGCTTTGGAACCGTTGGAAGAGGCGGTCTGTGGAATAGAATGAATGTAAATGTTCACACGTGTACGAGCATGTACATGTGCACGTTATCGGCATTTGATCATCATCATCATCATAGCAGTCTGTTGGGGGCGACAATGACTGTTTCATTTAGGTATGATCAGATTCCTCCTCGCAGCTCTGTCCTTTGCCTTCAGCTGCCAGGAACTCCTGACCTCGTTAACCTGGGCAACGTCCAAGCCGGTGTGAGTTGCTTTCTGACTGACCATTTTATGAAACTGCTTGCAAAGTATTTGAGTCCCGCTAGCTTTTGCTGGACTAGCGACACATTCTTGGCAGATAGAGGTATCATCAGTGGCAAGGACAGGCCAAGACAAACTGACTCCAGTATCTGTTGCAGTGACTGACCAGATGATAGGTTTGTTTATCTCTGCTCTTTGTGTAGTGCATGTCACGATGCACCGACTGGCAAAAATCCACCACAGACCTTGCGACAGATGTGCTTATCTGCCAGGATGTCCAGTCTCACCCCGTGTAACTGGGAGTGGTCCACCACAGACCTGTGACAGATATTGTTTTTAGTTCTGCCAGGATGCCCAGTTTCACCCTCCACACCCTCAGAAGGGCGGGGTTGCCAGTTGAGTCGCCGACGGCCCAACCCATGAGACAGGTAGCACCGATTTTCATTGTTATCAGGTAGCAAGCAAACCAATGCTTGACCTGACAGTAGTGACTGACAAAAAATACACACATTTGTCATTTATGTAAACCATGACAAAAAAAAATCCTGCAGGACAAAACGTGACACTTGGTATTTTGTCACCCATTTGTATACCACCATAGACAAAGCGAGAACCCAAACCAGACAGGACTCAGAGAGGGAAAGATGAGATAGACAAGATAAGCCAAGGAGAGAAAAGAGTTCAGGCAGACGGTCCAGGAGAGGTGAGAGCAGAGGAAGGAGAGAAGGACGACACCAGCAAAAAGCCCAAACACAGGACGTCTGGGTGGGACCCCAACTGGCCCAACACTCAACATAACATTCAATCCTTGGTTGTACAATACTTCAAATGGTAAGTTCTATTTTGCAAAGTTAGGCTGCGTGTCCACCAAATGCATTTTTTCTGCTCTGGGTGACTATTTTCTATTCATTCTCTATGTCGTCCAGTCTTTCCAGGGCTGAGCGCCCTCGGCGCTAAAACACTTAAGCCCCATTTCCACCAGTATCGCCTGGGCTTTACTTTTTTTTTTACTTGTTTCGGTTTTTCGCCATTTCCACCCAAGTCCTCACGGTTTAACCGTTACGATTTTCGTGCCTGTTCAGAGGCAGGGTACAAGCGAGCGAAAAGCGAGGTGTGAATTGACGTCAATCGACTGCTAAACGCTGATTGGTCAGGGCGTAACGTCACCAAACGCGTCCGTTAGTTTTCTGTTGAAGCTACACGTCCGCCATTTGTAATTTCAGCGAGTAACCGCGGTGACTGGATTCAAAATTGTGTTTTCATATAACGATGTCCACGCGCAAGTTTATTCCATGAACAAACGAGGAGGTGCGGACTTTTCTGTCCCTCGTAGCCGATGACTACATCCAGAGCGAGTTGGTGGGGCAACTTGCAATGAAAAAATATACCAGGAAGTGTCCGGCCTGCTATTTGGACTCGACACGGCCACGGAATTGGAAAACGGTGACGGTGAGTGTTGTTTTGTTATTGTCCGTCTTCTTGCCTTTCGGTCAAAAGCGCACTTTATTTTAGCAATAAAGAAAGTTGTTTGATTGTGGGCAATTGTGGTGATGGCTAGCCCGCTAATAGCTAGCTACCTCTGTACCTTGCCGCTACCTGGCATCAAGCTGCAGAATCGCGCTTTTATTTCAGTATTCACATGAACAAAACGCTGACGTAAGCTTATTGTATTCTGGTTAAAAAGTTTTGTGTTTGCGGTACATGTTGCACTTTGTTTGTGAGCGTTGTGTGTTTTTTTCCTTCTATACACAGTTTTCAAATCCCTTGGGTCCGCCTCACTGGACTGCCCCAGCATCTCCCGGTCAAGTGCTGGTAAGGCACAACAAACTGAAAATTACCACCCGGTTGTTTTTATATGTGATTGTTTTCTATAGACTCATAACAAGGAATTTAAAATGTCTTTCTACTTTTATAAAAATACTAGATTCAGGGGTGTTCATAGCCACAGTGGCCCAGTGTTATAGGTGTGTTGGTGGTGAAATACTGTTGTATTTTCACAAAAAAAAAGGAGCACATGTACAGACTTCAAATCAAAATGCTTGATTGAAATTCTTCAAGTCAGCTAACACTATTAACCCATTCTGATTTATGAGGCCACAGTACAAAGAAATTCTTTTAAAAATAACCCATTAAATCAAAATACTTTTTACAATTAATCCTTTTTGAAATGAAGGGGGGCCTAACCACATCACCACAGAAGTTTCTCTACTGCGGGGCAACAACATGACAGTTGAGCTTAAATACAGCAACGAAGCATCCCACCACAGGCTTTCAACAGTTTAATTCCATATTATTTTTTCTGACATGTTTTGATCCGGTGTTATCTAAATACAATGACTTCTGTCTTTCATATAGGCAAGCTGAAGAGGTCTGTCAACATTGCAGACCTTGCATCACTGATGGCCCAGAATCATGCTGAGGAGATACGGATCCATGAAAGGATGCTCGAACAGCGCGAAAGACACCTGCAGTTAGCCGCATTAAGAAGGGATGAGCTGACAGAGACGGCTTCCTTCCACGGAGCCTTCCGAAACCATTTTGGCAGTCTGGTCGAAGTACTGAAAGCTCCCCATTTGTTAACATGTTTTGGGAATATTTGTAATGTAATAAAATGTTAGTCTTTTGGATAAAAGTGTGGTTTGTATATTATAACACTGGATGATAAAGGCGAATAATTACATACACATTCCATTGCCTCATATGACCCTAATCCTGCTGTTCAGCCATAAAGGTGTCAAGATTTTTAATGGTAATGTAATTGTTACTGTTAAATTTAATAAATATTACCACTGCTGTATCCATTGCTCTACATTGGGTACAGTTTTTAAGTAAAATTGTAAGCAGTTGCACAGGTGTAATTTACATTCAGCAGTAGACACTGATAAAGGTGAAAGTCGAATTGGGTAAAAGGTAAGTACATGTGAATTGAATGTTATATCGGCATTCCAAATTCTGAGAATTCCAATAAATTATAAGCAGTCTAGTATAATATAAAGCGAAAATACCCATACATGTAAACCCAAATATAACATTTTCGATGTTGTAAACGTTGACATGTATATGATAAACCTATGCGATTGTGATTCAATAGATCCATAGTGATCTTTGGTTTGAAAAAGAAAATTATAATTTGGTGTTGGCAGTGTGACAATGTCAGTGTATTTAGTAGGATTAAAAAAAGTTTCATCATAAAATTTCTAGGTTCATTGGCAATTCCATCAAACCAAAAGTGAGTTGTCTAGCTGCAGCATATTTTTTTTTTGTCATTTCTACGTGTGTAATTAGCCACCACTGAACAGATAACCCTTATAAATAACAATAGATTGGAAAAATGATACACAATGGGCCTAGATTTGGATTGGCTTTTTTTATAATATCAATTATTTGGTAAGTTAAAGTTAACTGGAAGTATAACAAGTTTCCACATATAATTCCAAGGTCAATTGGCAATTCCATCAAATCAAAAGTGACTTGGCTAGCTGCAGCATTTTCTTTGCAGTCATTTTCTACGTTGTTTTAGTGTGTAATTAGCCACCACTGAACAGATAACCCTTATAAATAACAATAGATTGTACAATGATACTCAAATGATACACAATACAAAAAATGGGCCTAGATTTGGATTGGCTTTTTTATAATATTTTTAATTATTTTGTAAGTTAAAGTTAACTGGAAGTATAACAAGTTTCCACATATAATTCCAAGGTCAATTGGCAATTCCATCAAACCAAAAGTGCGTTGTCTAGCTGCTGCTTTTTTTGGGAAGTCAGTTTATCATCAGTGTATCATTATTACACAATATACAAAATGGGTCTAGATTTGGATTGGCTTTTTTTATAATATTATAAATTATTTGGTAAGTTAAAGGGGTTTAGGATTAAGCTTCTGCATAATTTTAAATTACCCCGGTGTTTCAGCATTTAATTAACCGTCTGTTAACATTTAACCGTTTTGAACAACAGAGGCGACATAATTTAAAAGTGCACAACATTTTATTTAAAAAAGACGTTTGACATATGTATGCACATGAACACTGAACAAATGAAATGATCTCTGAATGATCTCTGCTTCATATGCAGCTGCTTCAGATTCCTCCTGGGCAACCGCTATTCTCCTCTCCTGCTCCAACGTGTGTTGTCTCAATCCACGTCGTCTTCTCCTGTAAAATTCTCTTGTCTCGTTAAAGACATTCATTGTGTTAAAAACCGTGGAAATCCTCCGCTCGTAATCCGCTATTTTTTTCTGTGTTGTTGAGGAGTCAGTCTCGTCCTTTATATGTCAGCAGTGTAGCGCCACCTCGATCCCGCCCACCCCCAGCAATTCTCGGCTTTCCGCGGTTGTGATGGAGGCGCAGCCGCGGGAGAAACAAGTAAAAAAGAAAAGAGTAGCGCAGAACTATATCGTGGAAATGTGGCTTTAGAGCGGTGGCCGTTTTTTGTCGCAGCACTCAGCATTGAAAAAAGTTCAACTTTTCAGACTGCAACTGAGGTCGTCAGTCAGACCTTTCTAAGCAGCCAATCAGAATAAGGAAGGGAAGGACATAGGACACCGATACAGTCTATACTCAGACTCCTGTTTTCCGTATCATCATATTTTACATCCAGAACTGCTAGAATACGTTTCTTTTCCATTGTTATTTAGAGACTGCTATTAAAAAAAAATAAAAAATAAAAAAATCAGTAGGAAGCCTGACCATAGGAAAAGCTAAAGTGCTGAGCTGAGAGTGACAAGCTGTTGCTGGGATACAGGGCACAGAATTTTTTTTTTCCCCTCAGAGTACAGCGCACAAATGCTGAAAAAAAAAAAATGCTCAGGGTGGTCGGGTAACAACAAATGCATTTGGTGTACACGCAGCCTTACTGTGCAAAATAAATTTTAAAAAAATAGTATAAAACTAGAAAAGCACTCAGAGCGCAGACCTCCGCCAAGCGCCACAGTTCCCCCCATACAGTGTTTGTGTGTACGTTTTCAGATTCCTTGACCATGAAAACATATGACGAGCAAGTGGATTCACAATGATAGGATTAGTGGTTCAGTAGCTATTGAAGAAAATGGCATTTTGAGTAATGGCGGTTTTCTTGTGGACGGTGATCCAGATGACCACCAAAATGTAATCATCTGTAGGATACCCCATTTCTGACAATCTGAGAAAATTTCATGAAAATCCGTCCATAACTTTTTGAGTTATCTTGTTAACAAACAAACAAACAGACAGACAAACCAACGCCAATGATCAAATAACCTCCTTGGCGGAGGTAATTAACATATTTTGGTTACAACAGCGTCATGTGCTTTCTGCGCCCCCCCCCCTGGGGGGGGGGGGATATGATGCCACTGTGCCAAGGTCTTTCAGCCAGAGGAAACACTGCAACAAGTTCTGCAAAAAGTCCTGAAACACTGAACAGTTAGACATGCACATTCAAAAGGTTTGAGAAGGTCAAATTAAGTTCACCTGTAAAGGTTATAGTGCATTTTAGGTGCATCTCGAAATCTCATCCGAAAGCTGAATATCCCAAACTTTTTATGAGTAGTGTATTTCACTTTCAACGAGCCTGACTTTATTTTTATTTTTAAAACTAGGGCATTGCCCACAGAATGCAAGTAATCCTGTCCGAAACAGGCATCCCAATCAGGCTCCTCAGGCCCAAATGTAGGCTGTGCCTGAAAGTGGAACACAAAGAGGTGTAGCCCATATGTAGGCAATCACACGCTAGACCTTGACAAATATAAAAGGGAGTAAATAGAACTAAGATTCACTTGATTGTGTGAACATTAATTACAGAATACCTAAAAAATGAAAATGAATGGGACATCCAATATTAGCGACAGCTTCAGATCTCTTGTTTATTCGTTTGTCAGATCACCTGTTTGTGTCATCTTTTATCACTTATATTCTTTCTTTATTTATTTTATTTAATATGGACATAACAAATTACATTAGTACAATCACAAGGAGAGACCAGATGTTTTGCATAGGTGTATATAGCACAAGTGCTAATTCTCAACACCAGTCCATAGGTGGCTTATGTAGGTCATAAATTAGGCTGTACAAACAAAATTTACAAGTCAATTAAAATTACAAATACATTACAAATTATAAATAGAGCAAGAGATCCATGATCACAACAAACACAATTCAGACTAGACATGCACACATTGCTGGTGGGATTTTAGCCAATTTTTAGCACCTCTGTTGAAGAGGTTGTCATTTGTCTCCAATTTTAAGTGAGTTGGCAGAGAGTTCCATAAGTTTGCCCCTTTTATGGAGAAAGCAGACTGACCAAATGAAGTTCTAGACATGGTGACAATGCAGTCACCGTTGATGGAAGCTCGTGTGCATGCTCTGCTAGAGCTCGAGCGTCTAGCCACCAAACCAGAGAAAGAAGGTGAAACAAGATTGTATAGACATTTAAAAACCAGTCTGATATTACAGAAGATAATAAAATTTTCAAAAGTAAGAAGATTGTGCTTGGCTAAAATACCACAGTGATGCCACCGCATTGGTTTGCGGTCCAAGATTTTTATAGCCTGTTTATATATTGCAGTTATGGGTTTCAGTGTAATTTGAGATGTTTGTGACCATGATGTGATACAGTATGACAGATGTGAAAGAATCATCGCGTGCATACACTACCGTTCAAAAGTTTGGGGTCACTTAGAAATTTCCTTATTTTTGAAAGAAAAGCACTGTTTTTTTTCAACGAAGATAACTTTAAACTAATTAGAAATACACTCTATACATTGCTAATGTGGTAAATGACTATTCTAGCTGCAAATGTCTGGTTTTTGGAGCAATATCTACATAGGTGTATAGAGGCCCATTTCCAGCAACTATCACTCCAGTGTTCTAATGGTACAATGTGTTTGCTCATTGCGTCAGAAGGCTAATGGATGATTAGAAAACCCTTGTGCAATCATGTTAGGTCTGCAATGCTGTAATTGCTGCAAATGGAGGATTCTTTGACAAAAGCAAAGTTTGAAGGAAAAAATTATTATTTCAAATACAAATCATTATTTCTAACCTTGTCAATGTCTTGACTATATTTTCTATTCATTTTACAACTCATGGTGGCAAATAAAAGTGTGACTTTTCATGGAAAACACAAAATTGTCTGAGGTGACCCCAAACTTTTGAACGGTAGTGTATATGTATGAGCAGTTCTGAATGACAAATCCCTTCTAATGAGACGGAAGCAATTTAAATTGGGTTTGACCTTCTTACAAATGTAATGCACCTGCCTGTCAAATCGCAGGCTCCTGTCTAGAATGATCCCTAAATACTTGACCTCATTCACTTCAGTAAGCACCTCATTTCCAATTTTAACATCAAAAACATCATTCATGGGCCTGTTTCTAATAGAGATACACATAGCAACAGTTTTTTTGACATTCAAGGTTAAATGCGACAACACAAGCCATTTAGAGATGTTCTGTAAAACCTGGGTCAGGTGCTCGGCTGCCATGCTAGCTGTTTTGGCAGACAGATTACAGTGTCATCAGCATACATCTGGCAGTTGGCACCTGAGCAACTATCGGGCAAGTCGTTGATGTATATTATGAACAACAATGGCCCTAGTATAGATCCTTGTGGTACTCCCATGTTATTTGTGAGCAGCCCAGATTTATCCCCATTGACCTTGACACATTGTGCTCTCCCCTCCAGGTATGACCTAAACCACTGTATTGCCTCAGTTGAAATCTTGAGGTCTTTTAACTTCGACAATAGGACAGTGTGGTTTACCATGTCAAAGGCCTTTTTTAGATCCAGAAACACAGTCCCCACAACATGCCCCTTAACCAATAAAGCCTTGACCTTCTCAATAAAATAACAGTTAGCCGTTTCTGTGGAATACTTAGGTCTAAACCCAAATTGCTGTGAATAAAGTAATTGTTTGGACTCTAAATGTTCTATCAATTGATCAACAACAATCTTCAATGTTGTATGTTGAATGTAATTTGTGGCTTGTAAATATGGATGTCACCAGACTGCAAAACAAATCTACCTACGGGTACAAATAAAGTAACCTGAACCTCCTCTCCAAAATTTTTGAGACTACAGGCAATATGGCAATCGGCCTGTAGTTGCATGCTAAGTCCTTGTCTCCCGACTTATAGACCGGGGTAATTACTGCTGTGTTCCAATTCTCTGGAAAGGTATTTGTCCTTATTGACAAGTTAACTAAATGAGTAATAGGCTCCAACAGACTATTCTGGTGTTTCTTAATTAAGGCAGCATTTAAGTTATCAACATCCTTTGCCATAGAGTTATTCATTTTCCCAATAATCTCTTTAACTGCATCACTGGATACCTCTTTAATGCGAAAACTGTTGTGAACATTAACATGTTCTTTAGAGGATAACTCAGGTGGTCTAAAATAACTTGCCAATTTATGAACGGATTCAGTGAAAAAACAGTTGAAGACATTGGCCATGGACTCATTACTATCAATGAGGTTATCATTTACCTTGAGACTACTTATTTTTGAATGCTTTTGTTTACTCGAATTTGTTAATCTATTAATGTGTTGCCAGAGTTTAGAACTGCTCCCATTGGCCTCCTCAATTAGTCTAAGGAAGTAATTAGTCTTAGCTTTCCGAAGCTCAGACACCACTTTGTTCCTTAGACTAGTGAAAATGAAATGGTCAGTGTTGGTTTTAGTGATCAGAGACATTGAGAGCAAGATCTCTCTTTTTCATAAGCTGAAGAATGTCCTTATTAAACCATGGGAGGGAGCATTTCTTAGGTCTGCTTTTCCAGGTTCTTGTGTATTTACTAAGTAAGTTGCTTAAGGTTGACATAAAATTACTGACACTACTCTTTAAGTTCGACACTTTGGTTACATTCTCCCAATTTGCATTCATTAAGTCCTGCTCAAAGTGAGCCATGTTTGATTTAGAAATACCTGTTGTGAACCTAGATTGATTTTCATTTTTAATATGGTGGACAAGGTGTTTTGATAGCTTTCTTACAACCAGCGTCATGTTGTGATTTGAAAGTCCAGTAATCAAATTATATGTTTTTATGACTCTCTCTGGCCTATTAGTGAAAATCAAGTCAATAAGAGTTTCAGATGTCCTTGTGATATGGGTGGGTTTATCAATCAATTGTACATATCTAAATTTCCCCGTAGCTGATTTCAATTTGCCTTTGGTACTTTTATCCATCCAATTAATGTTAAAATCACCAAATACAATACATTCATTACATTTATCACAGATGGAAAGAAGACTCTTGAATTCATTGTAAAACTCAGCACCATGAGATGGGGGATTATAGACTACAACAATGATTCAAGATAACAGTGCATCTTGCACTTTGGGGAATGGGAGTTGATCAGTCATAATTATTTGAGTTTATAAGATAAGCCTTTAAGCCTTTATTAGTCCCACAATGGGGAAATTCCAGGATTGCAACAGCACAGGGATAGCAACACTCAGAGCAACAATCAGAAGGCAAGAGAAAAAAAAAGAAACAAGAGCAGCAAGTATACATATATATGAGAGAGAGAGAGAGAGAGAGAGAGAGTGCGGAGCATTGTAGCTGGATGGAATAAATATATGAGTATATAAACACAGTGCGGAGCATTGTAGCTAGATGGAATAAATATGTAGATATATAAACACACACAGTGCGGAGCATTGTAGCTAGATGGAATAAATATGTAGATATATAAACACACACAGTGCGGAGCATTGTAGCTAGATGGAATAAATATGTAGATATATAAACACACACAGTGCGGAGCATTGTTGCTAGATGGGATGAAACAGCACAACCGTCTACTTAGTTATCCTGCATGGTATGATTATGTACCCATACATATTCTCACTCTCCATAGCGACCGGTATTTTCCTAGTTGTATGCCGGAAGGAAACACTGTCACGTCTTTTTGCTATCTCTGCGAGCAGCCCTGCTTAGGTTGTACAGTCTGACAGCCGTTGGTAGGAAGAACCTGCGAAACCTCTCGGTTGTGCACCTGGGATGATGTAGTCTGCTGCTAAATGAGCTCCTCAGTGCATTCAGTATGTCCTGCATAGGGTGGAACTCGGACTCCAGCAGAGATGACAGTTTAGCCACCGTCCTTCTCTCTCCTATCTCCTCCACTGGGTCAAGGCGCTGCCCCAGGACAGAGCTAGCTTTCTTGATCAGTTTGTTCAGTCTCTTCCTATCGGCTGCCATAATGCCACTGCCCCAGCAGACCACTCCAAAAGTGATGACTGATGCCACCACCGTGTCATAGAATGTCTTCAGCAGCGCCCCTTGTACACCGAAAGACCTGAGTCTCCTCAGTAGGAACAGCCTGCACTGTCCCTTCTTGTAGAGTGCGTCAGTACTGGGTGACCAGTCTAGTTTTTTTTTTTTTCCCCGGTTCCGCCGGACCGGCGGCACCACATGAGTTGGCTGCCGTTTGCAACTGCCCTTTTCTTATCTTCCTTCTTCTTTCTACACCTTTTACTCTATATATATATCACGGACACACAGATCGCCCCAAGGGTCTCCCGAGTCAGCGGACGGAGCCACTGTTTGCAGCGGGGGACGATACTAGCTGGCTAGCTAGCTCCAACCGCCACTCGGTGCTAATGGAGAAGCTCAACATGCCGAGGAACTGTGGCGAAAACGACGCGGGTGCCGGGCTGGAGCTTAGGCGGCGTGCAAGAAATATAAGACAGAATAATAAAGAGCGATGGCAAGAACCAAGCAGACCGCCCGTAAATCTACTGGAGGAAAAAGCCCCCCAGGAAGTAGCTAGCCACCAAGGCTGCTCAAAAAAAGCGCTCCGGCCACCGGCGGAGTGAAGAAGCCTCACCGTTACAGGCCCGGTACCGTGGCTCTGAGAGAGATCCGTCGCTACCAGAAATCCACGGAGCTGCTCATCCATAGGCTGCCCTTCCAGCGCCTAGTGAGGAAGATCGCTCAGGACTTCAAGACCGACCTGCGCTTCCAGAGCTCTGCCGTCATGGCTCTGCAGGAGGCCAGCGAGGCTTCGAGGACACCAACCTGTGCGCCATTCATGCCAAGAGGGTCACCACCATCATGCCCAAAGACATCCAGCTGGCTCACCGCACCCGCGGAGGGAGAGAGAGCTTAGACTTTCTGCTGCACATTCACCAACCACAATGCTCTGCACTGTGTGTCTATATACTGTATATATATGTATATAGTAATATGTACATACACTACCGTTCAAAAGTTTGGGGTCACCCAGACAATTATTTTGTGTTTTCCATGCAAAGTCACACTTATTTACCACCATGAGTTGTAAAATGAATAGAAAATATAGTCAAAACATTGACAAGGTTAGAAATAATGATTTGTATTTGAAATAATAATTTTTTCCTTCAAACTTTGCTTTCGTCAAAGAATCCTCCATTTGCAGCAATTACAGCATTGCAGACCTAACATGATTGCACAAGGGTTTTCTAATCATCCATTAGCCTTCTGACGCAATGAGCAAACACATTGTACCATTAGAACACTGGAGTGATAGTTGCTGGAAATGGGCCTCTATACACCTATGTAGATATTGCACCAAAAACCACACATTTGCAGCTAGAATAGTCATTTACCCCATTAGCAATGTATAGAGTGTATTTCTGATTAGTTTAAAGTTATCGTCATTGAAAAAAGTGCTTTTATTTCAAAAATAAGGAAATTTCTAAGTGACCCCAAACTTTTGAACGGTAGTGTATGTTTACTAGCTGTTCTTGTTTTTTTTCTTGCCTTCTGATTGTTACTCTGAGTGTTGCTATTCCTGTGCTGTTGCAATCCTGGAATTTCCCCATTGTGGGACTAATAAAGGCTTATCTTATCTTTATTGTTCAGATGAACACCCAGGTACTTATAGGATGTCACCATCTCAATGTCTGTTCCCTGTATATTTACTGGTGCTGTGAGGGGTTTGCCTGCGGCAGTCCACCACCAGCTCCTTAGTTTTCCTCGCATTGATCTGGAGGCAGTTCCGATGGCACCAGCCCACGAAGTCCTGGATAAGCCCTCTGTACTCAGCTTCATCTCCATTGGAGATGAAGCCAACGATCGCAGAGTCATCAGAGAACTTCTGTAGATGGCAGTGTTGTGTTGTGTGAGAAGTTCGCAGTATAAAGGGTGAACAGGAAGGGAGCCAAAACCGTTCCCTGGGGGGCCCCCGTGCTACCGATGATCGTGTTGGACACACAGTCCCGGGTTCTCACAAACTGAGGCCGGTTAGTGAGGTAGTCCAGGATCCATGATGACAGGTGCTGGTCCACCCCTGCGCACAGCACCTTGTCCTTCAGGATCATCGGTTGGATGGTGTTGAAAGCACTGGAGAAGTCAAAGAACATGATCCTCACCACATTCCCGGGCTTCTCCAGGTGGGACAGAGAACGGTGAAGGAGGAAGATCACCGCATCCTCCACCCCAATGCCATGCTGGTAGGCGAACTGGAGTGGATCCATCGCTGGTCCCACCAGGGGGCGGAGGTGAGCAAGGAGCAGTCTCTCCAGGGTCTTCATCATGTGGGACGTCAAGGCCACTGGTCTGTAGCTGTTCAGGTCTTTGAGGTGGGAAGTCTTTGGTATAGGTACCACACAAGATGTTTTCCACAGCTGTGGTACCCTCCCCAGCTTCAGGCTCAGATTGAAGATATACTCCACAATCCCACACAGCTGGTCTGCACAGGACTTGAGGAGCTTTGCGCTGATGCCGTCCGGTCCCGACGCCTTCCTCGCCTTGATCTTCCTCAGCTCCGTCCTCACCTGGGTCTTAGTCAGGGTCAGGTTGGGGGGCTGTGTGTTGGGAGTGGGGGGGTGTTGGTGGAGTGGGGAGTGGGCAGCAGGACTTGATGTCTTTAGAGGCAGCAGTGGTTGTTGTGCAGTCGGGGGGAGGGCTTTTGGTCAAACCTATTGAAAAACAGATTCAGATTGTTCGCCCACTCCCTGCCCCCCGTGGCCTGGGGGGAGGTATTCTGGAGCCCAGAGATGGTTTTAAGGTTTCTCCAGACCCCACTGATGTCGCTCTGTTGCAGCTTGTCCTCCATCTTCTTCCTGAAGCTGTCCTTGCCTTCTCTGATCTTTCTCCTCAGCTCCCTCTGTACGGACTTCAGCATCTCCCTGTTCCCCGACCTGAAGATCCTCTTCTTCTCTCTCAGAAGTGTTTTTATCTCAGGGTTGATCCAGGGTTTGTTGTTTGAGCAATACCGTATGGTCTTGGTGTGTCCACACAGAAGCTGATGTAGTCCGTGATGGTGTGAGTGAGGCCATTGATGTCCTCACCATGTGGATCGCAGAGCTGCTTCCAGGCAGTGGTTTCAAAACAGCCCTTTAGAGTGTCCATTGCCTCCTCAGACCATAACTTCACTGTGCGCATGGCCGGAGGTTGTCTGTGCACTAGGGGTTTGTACACCGGCCGGAGATGAACCAAGTTGTGATCCGATCTCCCGAGTGGGGGGAGTTGTAATGAGGTGTACGCCTCCTTAGTGTTTGCGTAGAATAAGTCCAGTGTTTTATTGTCTCTAGTGTGGCATGTGACATACTGGGTAAACGTGGGTAGAATGGGAGACAGTGAAACGTGGTTGAAATCACCTGAGATGAGGAGAAGAGCATCTGGGTGTTCTGTCTGCAGCCTGCCGGTTACTGAATGGATGACGTCACGCGCTGTCCCAGCGTTCGCCGTCGGATCTGCATAAACAACAATGCAGATCACGTGCGAGTATTCCCTCGGGAGATATGAAGGCCGCATGCTAACAGCTAGCAACTCAATGTCTTTGCTGCAGTGTCGTTGTTTAACAGTGATATGTTCCGGTCTGCACCAGTTGTTGTTGTTAATTTGTGTATTTATAATATTTATGTTAAAGGTGAGTCAGGCTGTTATATTTGTGTATTTATAATATTTATAATATTTATAATTGTGTATTTATAATTTTTCTGCATTGATGTATGTGGTTATTGTGTATATTTTTATCTTGATTCTTTTTTCTAAAGCCCATCCAGGGACAAGAGTTGCAAATTAGCTAATAGCTATACACTCTATGTGCAACACATCAGATTGATTGTCTTTGATTAATTGTCTATGTTTATTGCACTGTCCCTGTCAAATAAACTAATCTACTACTACTACTACTACTACCATACACTCATCGGCCACTTTATTAGGTACACCTGTCCAACTGCTCGTTAACACTTAATTTCTAATCAGCCAATCACATGGCGGCAACTCAGTGCATTTAGGCATGTAGACATGGTCAAGACAATCTCCTGCAGTTCAAACCGAGCATCAGTATGGGGAAGAAAGGTGATTTGAGTGACTTTGAACGTGGCATGGTTGTTGGTGCCAGAAGGGCTGGTCTGAGTATTTCAGAAACTGCTGATCTACTGGGATTTTCACGCACAACCATCTCTAGGGTTTACAGAGAATGGTCCGAAAAAGAAAAAATATCCAGTGAGCGTCAGTTCTGTGGGCGGAAATGCCTTGTTGATGCCAGAGGTCAGAGGAGAATGGCCAGACTGGTTCGAGCTGATAGAAAGGCAACAGTGACTCAAATAACCACCCGTTACAACCAAGGTAGGCAGAAGAGCATCTCTGAACGCACAGTACGTCGAACTTTGAGGCAGATGGGCTACAGCAGCAGAAGACCACGCCGGGTGCCACTCCTTTCAGCTAAGAACAGGAAACTGAGGCTACAATTTGCACAAGCTCATCGAAATTGGACAATAGAAGATTGGAAAAACGTTGCCTGGTCTGATGAGTCTCGATTTCTGCTGCGACATTCGGATGGTAGGGTCAGAATTTGGCGTCAACAACATGAAAGCATGGATCCATCCTGCCTTGTATCAATGGTTCAGGCTGGTGGTGGTGGTGTAATGGTGTGGGGAATATTTTCTTGGCACTCTTTGGGCCCCTTGGTACCAATTGAGCATCGTTGCAACGCTACAGCCTACCTGAGTATTGTTGCTGACCATGTCCATCCCTTTATGACCACAATGTACCCAACTTCTGATGGCTACTTTCAGCAGGATAATGCGCCATGTCATAAAGCTGGAATCATCTCAGACTGGTTTCTTGAACATGACAATGAGTTCACTGTACTCAAATGGCCTCCACAGTCACCAGATCTCAATCCAATAGAGCACCTTTGGGATGTGGTGGAATGCGAGATTCGCATCATGGATGTGCAGCCGACAAATCTGCGCCAACTGTGTGATGCCATCATGTCAATATGGACCAAACTCTCTGAGGAATGCTTCCAGCACCTTGTTGAATCTATGCCACGAAGAATTGAGGCAGTTCTGAAGGCAAAAGGGGGTCCAACCCGTTACTAGCATGGTGTACCTAATAAAGTGGCCGGTGAGTGTACATTATCACTCCACCGCCCCTTGCTTTGCCACTGTCTGGTGTTCGGTCTGCCCGTATCGCGTGGAAATCCTCCACCTCAATGTTAGCATCTGCTGCTAGTTCAGATAGCCACGTCTCGGTAAACAAAAAGGAGAGAGCATTCCCGGTATATGCTATCGTAGCAGGAGATAGCCGCTAGCTCATCTACCTTTCCCAGTAACGACCGTACATTCCCCATGACAACAGATGGAAGGGAGGGTCTGCACCTTATATTTTTTGTCTTCCGCCTTACTCCAGCCCGGCAACCACGGCGTTTTCGCCTCAGTTCTCCCGGTATGTCGAGTTTTTCCGTTAGCACCGGGTGGCGGTTGAGTGCTAGCAGCTCTTCCCTGCTGTACCGTCTCCTGCTATAAACAGTCGCTCCATCCACCGGCTCGGGAGACATTTGGGACGATCTGTGTGTCCGTGATATAAATGGGAGTGAAAACTGGATCAAAAAGAGAGAGGAAGGAAAAAAAAAAAAAAAAAAAGACTCAGAATTGAGCCGCTGTTGCAAAAGGCAGCCGACTCGTGTGGCGCCGGAAGTATCATTTTTGTATATATTTTATATACAAAAAATTTTATAGTGATATTTTTTATATCACTGTTCAGTGATGAGTTCAGTGCAATAGTGAATTTTTTCTGTGTCTCGTTAATAAACTCATGCAGTACTACAACAGGACACATCCACAAACACTCGAGACCCATTGTAGTGCATCCTTTTATATTTTAGCAATATTTTCATACCTGCCAACTTTTCAATCCTGAAAAGCCTAGGAGCTAGCCGGGGTCCAGGGGCCGATGCTAATGCTAATAATGCTAATGCTAATAATAATAATGCTAATATTTGCCAAACAAATATTAGCATTAAATCTAGTTAAATGTAGCTAACAACCTCATATTTCTTCAACTTTCAAACCTAAAAAGCCTAGTAGCTAGCCAGGGTCCAGGGGCCGCAGGCCCCGGTAGGTCCAGGACAAAGTCCTCGTGGGGGGTTCAGGGGGGCAAAGCCCCCCGACGCCAAACAAATATTAGCATTAAATCAAGTTAGAATGAAGCTAACAACCTCATATTTCTTCAACTTTCAAACCTGAAAAGCCTAGTAGCTAGCCGGGGTCCAGGGGCCACAGTGTCAAACAAATATTAGCATTTGACATAGAAGTCACAAATTAATTATATTAAAGGTAAAATATTTAAAATCAATTGCAATACTACACAGAGCAAAATATTTGCTGAATCAACAACCCACATTATATACTTTGTATCATTCATTAATACTCCCATACATGACATATTGTACTGAAGTATGGGGAAATACATATAAAACAAACCTATATCCAGTCTTTATGCTTCAGAAGAGAGCTATTAGAATAATAAACAAAGCTGCTTACAGGGAACCAACAAACCCACTTTTTCTTAAATTAAAAGCTCTCAAGTTGAAAGATCTGGTTGACTTTAAAACTGCAGTAATAATGTTTAAAGCTAAGAATCTATCACTGCCCGCAAATATCCAAAAGCTGTTCCAAATAAGGGAGAAACAATATTTCAGAGGAACATTTCAATTCAATTCAACTTTATTTATACAGCGCCATTTCACAACAACAGTCATCTCATGTATATTTCAAAAACCTTCAGTGAGAACTACCACCAAGCAACACTGTGTTTCAGTGCAAGGAGTCAGATTATGGAACGATTTTGGACCTGAATTAAAATCATGTACAACGCTTGGACAATTTAAACAAAAACTAAAGGAAGAAATACTCCAAACATACAGTATATACAAGATGACATGTAAAAGCACATAAGGATTGTCATATCCAGTCTGTGTTGTGCTGTTACTTAGTTGTTTTTTTTTTGTCACAGCTTTGTTCTGAATTGTAATCGCTCTTGCTTTGTTTTTCTTTTGACTTCTTGGATGGAATATGGGTGGGCAATATAAGCTGCGGCTTCAGCCATCACCCATTTCAGATAACTTATGTTGAACTGTATAATCAGAGGAGTTCTTGTTTAATTTGACCTTGTTGGATTTTTTCGCTTTTGTTATATTATTCTTTCTTTTTAATCTTTACTTTTAATCTATCCGAAATAAAGATTCATTCATTCATTAAATTTGCATTCAAAAGACTATCTTAACACTGCATAGAACTTTGAATAGGCCAGATGTGATGTATTATGAATACTAGAAAAGCACTCGGACAGCGCAGACCTCCGCCAAGCGCCACAGTTCCCCCCATACAGTGTTTAACATCATAAATAAAATATTGAAAATGGCCCTATCTCGCAATGTTAAAAAAAAAAAAAAAAAAGAATCCTTTAAAAAATTTCTGGATCCAGACGGTGATCCGGATCACCACCAAAATCTAATCATCTGTAGGATACCCCATTTCTGACAAGCTGTGAAAATTTCATGAAAATCCGTCCATAACTTTTTGAGTTATCTTGCTAATAAACAGACAAACCAACGCTGATGATCACATAACCTCCTTGGCGGAGGTAACTAGAAGACTAGAGATATCAGCAGGCACGTGCGTAAAAGACGCCAAATCGCTCTGATATTTTATGTGTTTACATGATACACCAAGCATGACAAGGCTTGCAATTACACAGCACATGTTCTTCAGAATCTTAGGCATTATATAAAATGTATTCTCCCTTTAGAGGTCTAATCCATGGTCCATTTGCCAGGGTTGAAGTGCAGTCGTGCGAACGTCTGCAGCACTTTACATTGTGCTTAAATCTTGCCATGTACGCACGCCTCTCCGGGATTTCGCGTGAGAATAGAAACCTCAATACCCTCAATAGCGATAGCGTTAGCTTAGCAAACACTTCAGGTAAAGCGTAGCAGCAAATCACGAAAAGAAACGCTACTGACGCTACTTTGTTCTAAATTTAGATACGATTCCTAGCGATCTCGTGTTTGGAATTGCTTTTGTGTTTTGTTTTTTTTTACGATTTAAAATTTTTGACTGAATTTTTAGTGAAAAACCGTAATTTTGATTAATAAAGCCGTAACCCGGAATGGGATCTTGAAAACCGGAACCATTACGGCAAAACCGGAGTAGTTGGCAGGTATGTATTTTGTGATTAAAAGGGTTTTCAAAACTTTAATGCTAAGCTTGAGGTGGTGCTTATATCATCACACTGGGGCAATACTGAGTCCAAATAATGATCTGAACCTTGAGGGCATGACTGGCAAAGACTAACAATGTGAGCGCTGCGGCTCTATTGTAAGCGGCTTGTTTTTAATTGATGCAAGAAGATTATTCTTCCACCTAAACGACTGCATTTTTGACCCTCTAAATTTTAACCAGTAATGTAATTTTTTTTGCACACACCTCAGACCCAGTGAAAAATTTTATAAACTGGCAAAAATATGTGCCCCATGCTGAAAATTTTCCTACGTATCCAGCATACGGCTGATACGTTCCGCATTTGTGAAACAAAGGTTGTAGGGCCTTCCTCCACATGTTTTTTTTTTAACCTTTGCAGTCTGTACCATCAGCTATCCAATGCTGTTCTGATTGATATGCCAAAATGTCAGAACGCTGGAGGACGTGGATCCAATCAGCTGATCGCTCGAACCCCAGACCTCAGCTGTTTTCCATGATAAATTAGCCTCAGGGCAAAAGCACACTCCATGCATCATCTTTTTTTCACTTAATTGAAAATAACTTTTTTTTTTTTTTTTTTTACATCGCCATCAATCAGTTAGCATGCCTTTGAACCAGGTCGTGTCTGGCTGCTGCTTCTCCCAGCATGCTCTGTGTCGATTTGTCAGACCCAGTGCCCACTGACGCTCTGCCCAGTCTGCTTGCGCACCCCATGTTCTCCACATTGCCAACTTATCCTTTAGACCTACTCAATCATGGCAACTTTATGGCATAATTTTTTTAAGCATTAAATTATCCGTATTATGTTTTTCTAGTCAAATCTGTCATTTTCACCTCCTTGTTTTGTCCAGGGAACACTGTGGTGACTGACAGGTCGTGGTGCCGTGTATTATCCAATCAGCACGATCATAGTGCTGTGTATTATCCAATCAGTGTGACCGTGATGCTGCATATTATCCAATCAACACGGAGTCAATCCGAAACCCTGCCCACACTTCTTGAAGCCAGGGCACAAAGAGACACAGAGCGGTCGCTAAACTTTTATTGATAAAAATTACATATTTTGACTGAGTGACTCAATACTCAGGGATGCATACCTTTGTAACCTCAGCAAAACACATATAAATCCTTAGGTCAATCCAATGGACGGTTCAAGAGATATGCGTGGAACAGACACAAAGACAGATAAGACACACCAACAGAGATTCCGTGCATTTATAGATTGATGCTCTCAAGCAACAGTTCTCCAGGCTCTCTGAAGATTTTCAATCCACTATCTAATCTTTTTTTTTGACAGTTGCTGTTTTTTTTTTTTTTTTTTTAACTATTTTTTAGTCTAGTCCTTGTACCTGAATTGCTTCCTCATTCTTTTCTTTTTGGAGAAACAAAGGGAGACCAAAACCACTAGGCCTATATATGTATATATATATATATATATAAAAAAAATCTTACAGTAGATGAACAATACCTGAAATTAATGTCCTTTACAACAGGACCTGAGAGGTGCACCAGGCTATTTTCCATTTACCATTGACCAAAGTCATCAAAATGGTCTCTGTGGAAAGGTGGATGTCAAGAAATTATTCTTTCAGAAGGGAAAAGGGGAAAAAACGCCAACGTATGGCAAATTACGCAAGAACTGGTCTGAAAATTAGCGGTACAAGCACTTATGACTTATGCATTTGATATAGGCTATAATAATAATGAAGTAGATTTATATGGCGCTTTACATGTCAAGTGACATCTCAAAGTGCTTACAGTGAGTCTATTAGTCATTCACTCCAGACAGACATTGACAGTGGTAAGCTACTTCTGTAGCCACAGTTGCCCTGGGGCAGACTGATGGAAACATGGCTGCCAATCCACGCCAACGGCCTCTCCAACCACTACCAAACATTTATACATATTCATGCCCAGTGAATGTGTATAAATCCCCACCAATCCAGGGAGTTCTCAGCATAACACTGACCAGTAGCCCTGGTCCTGGCCCATAACAGTGACCGGTGTGCCTTGGTGGGTGATCTGCTATGGAATCACGATGAAACCACTCAGAGATGGGCCGGAGTGAACCAGGTGATAACAGGGATGGTTATTAGGGTGATTAAGATCTGAAGAAAATAACAATATAAGCCGTGCTGACTGCAAGTATCCTGATAACAGTGTTAGCTTGTGGGCTAATAGGCTACCTTTAGCCACCACTTCATCTACATGACGGACAGCTAGGTGGGCCAATAACAGAGCAGTGGGCGGGTCTCAAGGACGGCAGTGGGTTGGCTTTTTCTAAACTTGACGTATACGATTTACCTGGAAAAGTCAAAAAACCTTTTGGGGAGTTTCTCAGAGAAAACGAGATAAAGGCAGCGTGCTTTTTTCTGATAGTTGATTTTTAGGAAATTTTTGGGTTAATTCCATGATCAGTTGACACGTTTGAGACAGTTAAACCCTACAAACTCACCATTTTTCACTGAATGACCCCTTAATTTTTTAAAACGCATGCCTCTGATGGCAGGCTGCTGTGGCCGTCAGAAAGTTGGTGACAGAAAAACTTGTTAGAAATAAATTTAAATCAAACTCACCACTGCTGCTAAATATCGTCTCTGTGCTGTTTTTAAACTGTAGCTCTCTTCTATGCTATTTTCTCTGATGAATGGGCCTTCCTCACCCCCACATAAAGTTAATGTGTCCCACAAATTTACAGCTTTCTTTCCAGTAAATTTCCGACTTTGTCCATTTATAGCAACATTAGACTTTTTCCTGTAAATGTGAGACTTTTTCATAGTAATTTGAGACTTTTTTCTCATCCATTTCATTTTTCTTTCTGGCAGAAGGTCGTCTATTTACCTTGAGGCCAAGATGGAACGCAGCCCTGAAGGTGGTGTCCCATGCTCCTCAGTTTAATGGAGTCTACAAAATATCTGTTTCTAGACACATTTTCATGCCGTTTGTGAACTACAAACTCCACATTTTAATTCATTTTTAAATGAACGCTGTGTGCTCAGCTGACTGTCAGCTGCCACCATCCACACCCTGCAGTGAAAACGCAGCAGCTCCACATCTGTGCTCCACCCGTGTGCGTGACACACACTGCCTGCGCGTGACAAGAACAAAGAGAACCTTCTGTCCATTTTCTTCCACTTAATCCTTTTCGGGTCATGGGGGGGCTGGAGCCTATCCCAGCATCTTTGGGTGAGAGGCAGGGTCCACCCTGGACAGATCACCAGTCCATCGCAGGGCAACACAGAGAGACAGACAACCATTCACTCTCACAGTCATACCTAAGGACAATTTAGAATCCCCAGTTTGATGCCAATTAACCTAACTTGCATGTTTTTGCCATGTGGGAGGAAACCGGAGAAATCCCCGCAGACACGGGGAGAACATGCAAACTCCTCACAGACCACTGTTGGTTGGGGATCGAACCCAGGATCCCCCGGCCAAGGGTGAGTTGCTGTGCTGCCGCAGTGCTGACCACTCCGCCACCGCGCTTGTCAAACAAAATACAATCAAATCTAATCTCAGTATGGTCGGTGCTGACCCCCGCTGAGAGGACCATGACATTTAAGTAGGGAACAAGGCAAACGGCTTGTTGGCAGCTGAATACGACAAAAACTAAAGATATGATTATTGACTTTAGGAGGAAAACTCCCAGGCACAAAGTCACCGTACTAAAAGGCCAGACCACTGAATGTATACAATCCTACAGATATTTTGGGACGATTATTGATAGTAATTTAAACTTTGAAGAGAACTGTGAAAGGGTGTGCAAAAAGGGTCAGCAACATTTGCAATGTTTAAGGAAACTTGCACGCTTCCAAATTGACCGAACTATAATGACAATGTTTTATCGGGCTTTTATTGAATCTGTTTTATCCTTTTTAGTGTCATGGTTTGGTCAGATAAAACTGAAACAGAGAAAATCCTTGGATCAGGTAGTTAGATGGTCCAGTCGTTTGCTTGGTGAGTCACAGCTGATCCTGACATCCATGTACACCAGACAAGTACAGAGGATTGCTACCTCCATTTTAAATGATGACTCCCACCCTTTGCACTGCAACTTTCAGCTTCTTCCCTCCAGACGGAGGTTTGCTGTCCCAAAAAGTAAAACCCAGCGCTACAAAAACAGCTTTGTTCCTGCTGCTGTCAAAGAGTTGAACAAGTTGTAACAATATATTGCACATAATTTAGTTACCTATTTATTAACTCCATTTTATATTTACTTATTTTTGTAGGATTTTTATCTGGGCTCTAAATCTTTTATTGGGTTTTAGACCTTTGAGTTTTTAACCTCTTTGACTAGTCTTTAACTTTTTAATATGACCCTTCTCTCTTATCTCTGTGGTTTTTCTCTCATCTCGTTGTCTTTATACCCTGACTGATGGAGCCTTGAGTATTTTTATCATGTTTATAGTCAACTTCATGTGTGTCTGTGTTTGTGTTTATGTTAAATGTAATAGTGGTTTGTCAACCACTGAGTTTAACCAGTGGTTTACAAACAGTAAACTGAGCAGTTTAACCACTCAGTTTAACCTGAGGAGGTTAAACTGCTCACAACATTCAAGGCCTTCACAAAAAATTGAAAATGTGGCTTATAAACAGCTACAGCTGCCAACACTAAAAGATAAGTCTGCTGTGATGTTTGATGTTGTGTTTAAATGTACGGTTTGTTATGTATATGTTATTTGTTACATTAGTGCCCTCTTAAATGTCTAACCATGTTTTTTTCTTGTAGATGCGTTTTACTGCTTTTTTACATCTTGGCCAGGGGACTACAGATGAAAACTAGCCTTTTGGCTAATTCTGGCTTTTTTAACCATGTGTAATCATGTGTTTTATGGAACTGCATTGTCCCTTTTCAAATAAACTAAACTAAATATGGATGTCACCAGACTGCAAAACAAATCTACCTACGGGTACAAATCAAGTAACCTGAACCGGCACCAGTCAGAGTCCGACCAAAGCAGCCATAAATCCGCCTTTAGGTGCAGCCGAACCGACCTGGTGGTGTTCTGACCTCCTGGGCCGCGGTCTACGAGGCTGCAACACCTGAACTGACACACAGCTACCGAGACACACATGCTCGTGCTCGCCACAAACTCGCACCCTAAATCATGTGCTCGTACCACAGAGCTAATATGCAAAAACCTTTGAAACACACAGCTGGACACATGAAAGTCAACACGAGAGCGGCTAAGCTAGTTAAGCCTAGCTGGTTTTAGCTTGGTTCACCGTTCTTTTAAATCCGGTTTGAAAGCAGAAACGGAACCAGAACCTTCTCCAGGTCAGCTTAGGTGTCTCTCACAAATATTCCTCACATTTCTTGGTGACAAACAAAAGTCAAAAAGTTTTACCAGCAAGTCTCGGTTCAGACCTCAAAGCTCCACTGGTCTCGTCGCCATCTTGAGTTCTTCGTCTTCTTCTTCTTCTTCGTGCTTGCTTTACGACGCTTGGCACCAAGTTGGTGCATAACCGCCACCCACAGGTGAGGAATGATCTCCTATGGCTGACAGACTTGCATCCAAAAAACCTCATATCCTTTTGTACAAGACACTTTCCCTCAGAAATGCAAATAAATACTTAGAACTTTATCCCTTAACAATTTCCCTAACACACCCCTTAAGTTCAATTTCCCCCCATTTTGTCTGCTTTCCTTTTAGCACCTCCCTTTCTTTTGCATATTTTTTACGTTCTATTGCTGCGGCACAGGTGGGGATTCTCCACCCAGAGAAGGCAGCTGGGATAAGGGGGAACAATGGACCGGAGGAGGAAGTGCCACTGGGGGGTCTCAAACGGGACAGTATGGACTATGCACCCCCCGGGGTGAAGAGGAACCGCCGGAGTCGTTGGAAGAGAGAAGAGCATGTTGGTGCAGAGGGGGAAGGACGATGAATCTTTCCTTTCTGCACACTTGTTCCTCAGGAACCTACCGGCTACAGCGAGGGTGATCCTGGCCAACTTGCCACGGCTGGTTGTTAAGGGCTACCGCCCCCTGGCACAGGAAGCGGACTTCATCATTTTGGCAACCAGAACTCTCAGAGTGCAAGCAGCGGCACCGGCATCCATGAGGGACTCCAGCGAGGTTGAGGACCCATTGGTGGTAGCCGGGACAGTAACCAGGAGACAAAGGAACTGGGTGATCTGTTTTCATCATCGCCATTTTGGCTCAGATGCCCAATGCTGCCTGTCGCCATGCCAATTCAAGAAGCTGAGAGGACAGCATGTTCGAAATTCGGTTGCAGCTGCAACCGATAGCGACAGGAACAGACTGCTTTATGTCACGGACACACGTTTGGGGAGACGGGTTTTGGTGGACTCCAGCTCCCAAAAGAGCCTCAGTCTACTGGTCAGTGCAGACAAGGTGGAAGGAGGCAGCGGTCCCGAGCTCACAGTCACCAATGGATCCACCATCAGGACATTTGGAGAGTGGACACTGACGATATGCTAACATGGACGCAACTTTCAGTGGGACTTCATGGTAGCTGCATGTTCTGCCCGCATTTTAGGTGCAGATTTTTTATGTGCTTATGGGTTGTTAGTCGATGTTGCTAATAGGAGATTAGTGGATGCTGTCTCTTTTACCTCACTGCCCTGTACAGCTCGGGGAGCTGGGTCAACAACACTGCCTAACGTTATAGCTCCAGGGGATAAGTACTGTCACAGTTTAAAACTGGAAATTACTGTGAACACGAAATTTTAAATGTAAGACTCCCGGGCCACAACAACACAAACCCTCACAGGCAGAATATCAGTTAAACGTTTTACTTCACAACCCTAAAATGATTTACAAAATACACCAGTTCAAAGCAAAAACACAAGTTAAAAATGTGCACAGCCTAAAAAAATAAGATCACATTATATTCTAAAAAATACCTAAGAATTTGTCCAGGGGAGAAATAAAGATCATTAATCCAACTGAGCTAAAACAGGAGTTACCCCTTACACTAAGGCAGAAAGAGAACCTTTGACGTGTCTTACAGCGGGGCGGGTACGTGTCCGCTAATCCATCGGAGCACGATCAAACGCTGCCGTCCTCACCGACCCCATCATGACATGCTGTTCATCAGGGCTTGTCCGTAGCCCTTCGTACATGTCCCTGGTGGGAAATTCTGACACCAGGGGAAAAGAAGCAGGCAGGAGGAGAGGAGAGGGGCAGGCTCCTACGGTTCTGTTGCCTGGGCTTACCTGCAGCACAAAACTCAACAGCCCACTGACATCCCGGGTGGCTGATGATCATTCACATGCACACAGATAATAAACACATTCCTTTCACTTATCTGTGTACGAGCCTTTCTCCACACAGCTGCGTCTTCTTCGGCTGGACCTTCTAACTACTAACTAACCTGCACTTATATAGCGCTTTTCTAGTCACAAAGACCACTCAAAGCGCTTTCACTAATACTAACCCTCTATTCTAAGGGCCTATAAGAAACAGATATCTAGGGACAATTTAGAACAACCAATTAACCTAACATGCATGTCTTTGGATTGTGGGAGGAAACCGGAGCCCCCGGAGTAAACCCACGCAGCACAGGGAGAACATGCAATCTCCACACAGAAAGGTTCCAACCCCTGCCAACCTGGGGATTCAAACCAGGAACCTTCTAGCTGTAAGACAACAGTGCTAACCACTGCACCACCGTGCTGCCCCTTCTGGTGTCTTCGAGGCCTCTTCGGTCCCAAGCTGCCACTGCCAATCCCACCACCTGCTGCATTCATACCATCCCACTCATGTGAGCCTCCCCTCTACGTCCTCTCCCTCCACCTTGCCTGCTCCATCAGTCCATCCATCCGTCCATCTCGGTCAAATCTGTGTCCCAATCCTTTCCTTTCTCCTTCTCTGTCCTTTTTCCATTTCGCCGTTCTTTCCCTTGTTTTGCCTGCTCTCCCTCTTTGACCCCCGAGTGCTCTACCCGAGTGTCCCCCCCTTCTTCTTCCTCCTCCTTTCCTCTCTCTTCTCTCAGTCCTTCCCTCTGTCCATCCTTCTGTCCTTCCCCTCAGTCCTGCATCATCCTTTAATAGGTCCCACCGGGGAAGAATTTGCAGCTGGAGCTCACTGATTGGCTCCTGCTGATTGAATCAGTCAGCTCAGGTGCAAACAATAATCAAACCAAAACACAACAGAAATTAACTCAAATTTCAAAGCATACAAAATCACACCACAAAATCCAACATGCAATACATTAAGAAAATAATAAAATTCACACTAAGCAGCCCTAGAGCTGCAATAAATAAAAAAATAAAATACACACCTACAACCCTGGACCTGCTTCCCTGACAGTACCAACATTTGCTCACACAGTTCCCAGCACTCACTGTCCCGACGTTTTCGGCTATGATAAGTAAAAAGGGGGTCGAACACTTCATAATGACATAAGGCCCGTCAGTGTTCGTGTGACCTCGGCACTTGGATGCAGCTAAACTGGCCAGCGTGCCAGAGGAGTTTGCCAGCTTAGAGCAGTTGGGCGTCATCGGGTGCTCCAACAGCCCATGGATATCCCCATTACACATGGTGCCGAAACCCGATGGGTCGTGGCAACCGTGCAGCGATTTCCAGCACTTGAAAAATGCCACGGAACACGATTGTTATACCATTAGGCACATCCAGGATTTTTCCATGCACCTGGCCGGGGCACGTGTTTTTTCAAAAGTGGAGCTGGTCCGCAGATACCATCAGGTCCCGGTGTGCGTGGAGGATGTTTGAAAAATAGCAGCAATAACTCCTTTTTTTTTTTTTTTTTTTGTTACTTATTTGTACCCGTAGGTAGATTTGGTTTGCAGTCTGGTGACAAGCCACCGGCTGCTGGTCGCTGTGTGCGCGAGCGCCCTAAACCTACATGTTTTTGGTATGCGGGAGGAAACCGGAGAAATCCCGGAGTAAACCCACGCAACACGGGGAGAACATGCAAACTCCACACAGCTCACTGTTGGTCGGGGGCTGGGATCGAACCCACGATCTCGTGATCCCCGCGATCCCCCGGCCGAGGGTAAAACTGTGCTGCCACAGCGCTAAACCACTGCGCCACCGTGCAGCCCGTGCAGCCTTGAGTATTTTTATCATGTTTATAGTCAGCTTCATGTGTGCCTGTGTTTGTGTCTATGTTGAATGTAATTAGTGGCTTGTAAATATGGATGTCACCAGACTGCAAAACAAATCTACCTACGGGTACAAATAAAGTAACCTGAACCTGAACCTGAATTGTATGCTGCGTTGAAAAAAAAAAAAAAAGAAGCCCGCAGAGCACGTCCACTGGACTCCCGAGAGAGTCCAGGCTTTCACAAACGCCAAGACAGCGTTTGTGGATGCCGCGTTGCTTGCTCATCCAGATCTGTCGGAATGGATAGCGCTAGCTACGGATGTGTCTGATGTTGCCATAGGAGCAGTAGTAGAGCAGAACATCTCCGGTTCGTGGCAGCTGCTCACATTTTTCAGTCAGACTTTGCGCAACAGTGAATGCAAATACAGCATGTTCGACAGAGAGTTGTTGGCTCTACACCTGGCAACATGCCATTTCCAGTTTTGGCTACGAGGGCGCATGTTCACCACGTTCGTGGACAATAAGTCGCTGATGTATGTAATGTCCAAGTTCTTGGAACCATGGCCGAACCGGCAGCACCGGCATTTGGCTGCGATCTCAGAGTTTACAACTGACATTCAACATGTTGCGGGTAAACTCAACAGTGTGGCCGATTGTCTGTCATGCGTGCTAGTCTCCCTGGTATACATGGGAATAGATTTCTCGATGATGGCCACGGATCAAGCTGGGGACACGGACATTTGTGCGCTCCAGTCTGCGCCTACTGAGTTAAGGCTGGAGAGCAGGGTTGTGCAAGAAGGGTGCCCTCCCTTGCTCTGCAACATCTCCACCGGCTGCCCACATATGGTGGTTCCGGGCCATTGGCGCTGTCGCGTTTTTGAGTCGGTCCACTCCCTTTCACATCTGGGAGTGTTTGCTTCGATGAAGCTAGAGGGGGCAAAATTCGTCTTGCCGCGCTTGTGCAAGGATGTGAAGGAGTGGGCTGCAGCTTGCGCCGCTTGCCAGCTGGCCAAGGTACACAAGAACAGCAGAGCCCCCCTTGAGCCATTCCAAATCCCGGCCAGAAGGATCGATCATGTCCACGTGGATTTGGTGGGATCCCCCCACCACCACCACCATCACAAGGTTTCACGCACCTTTTAACAATTGTGGACCACACCACGCGCTGGCCTGAAGTGGTCACGATGGCTTCCATCGTGTCTGCAGAAGTGGCTTGTGCTTTTTTGTCGGCTTGGGTTGCACGGTTCGGACCCCCGTCAGACATCACTTCCAAAAGGGGTCCTCAGTTCATTTCGGAACTCTTGTCTGTGATGGCCTAGAGCCTGGGGGTCAAAATTAACTGTGCTACCCTGTGCTACCCCGTACAACCCCAAGCTAACGGGTTATGCAAGCATTTTCATAGGTGGCTTAAAGCAGTGCTCAGAGCTTCACTCACAGACACAAATTGGGTCAACCGCCTGCCCTGGGTTCTTTTAGGGTTGCGCTCGACACCAAAGGAGGGTTTGGCAGCCTCCCCGGCAGAAGTTGTTTTTTTCTCAGCCGCTGCGGATCTTCGGAGAGTTTTTTCTGGAAAACCCCGTGCCCAAGGCTGACCCGCCCACGTAATTTTTCACAGTACGGAGGCTTTTATCGTGCAAGGGCCGGCCCACCATTGTTTTCCCCGCACCTTCGTCCCAAAGAGTTTACAGAACACCAGCTTTGTTTTCATCAGGCGCGATGCTCACCTGACCCTGCTGCACCCACTGTACGACGGACTGTTCAGGGTATTGGAACCTGGGGTGAAGCATTTTGTGTTAGACTTGGAGGGGCGTAGGGACACCGTCTGCATCGACAGGCTGAAGCCCGCTTTTGTGTTTGCAGACAAGCAGGTGGTGTTGGCCCAAGCTCCCCGGCGCGGACGTCCACCATTGGTGACTCTGCAAGTTTGTGTTCCCTCAATAGGGACCTGCGCACGCAAAGGTGATGTGTTTCCCCCCCCCCTCCTTTCTTCCCTCTGGATTGGCAACCCCCCGCTACAGCTTCTATGGGCGCCAGCTCAATTCCAAAGGACAGGGGGGTTAGTGCCCTTTCTGGGTGTTCGGGGGAGGGGGGCTGTGTGGTGGCACGGGTGGGGGATTCTCCACCCAGAGAAAGAAGCTGGGATAAGGGGGATCAATGGACCAGAGGAGGAAGTGTCACCAGGGGGTCTCAAATGGGACAGTATGGACTATGCACCCCCTGGGGAGAAAAGGAACTGCTGGAGCTGCTGGAAGAAAGAAAGGTATGAGCAGCGGGACCGGCGTTATGTTCAGTTAATATGCCACACAGGTCTTTGTTCCAAACAGTGTATTATGGGCGGAAGTTCTGGGTCTCAATGCATGGAATTAAAGGTATAAAAGAGGAATGCACAGAGACCCGGGAGCTCTTTTACTGTACAATGTGTTGGAGAAGGAATACAGTTCATGTGTCGTCTAGCTCGTTGCCTCGCCTGTTTCCTTTCTCCACACTATAATAACATGCTCCACTGATTCAGTTACATTACAAAAGCTACAATTCCCATTTTCATGTTTCCCCAAAATAAACAGTGTCTTATTTAATAAGCGACTTTAGCATTATGAGTGCGCATGTGCGGACTATGTGAGTTCAAAGTTCACAAGTACCAAACATTCCGGTAGCCATTCTGATTTTGTATAGAGACAGTGCTGTCACACCTAAACAACTGCGTTTAAAGTCTGCTTCAAGCTCTCAATCATCGTTGTGCCAGGTGCACATTGTACCATAGTTAAGTGTGGGAACTGCATGTATCATCTGGAGCGGTGGAAAAAGCAAATTTGCAGCATACACACCTGTAACTTCTGGACCAGCGTGTGCACATGGCCACCGCGATTCACGTTATATACATTCCCCACAGAGCTGAAGTACCCGGACGGACGTAATTGTTGGATTAAAGCAGTAAGTCTATATTGTAACATAATTAAACAGTGTTGTGTATTGTTCAAGTTCTAGCCTAACTAACACGAGTCTAAACCCTGAAGTAGTCGGTACGGACAGGCAGGCCTGGATCTAGGACATAGTTCTTTGTATATTGGTAATGAAGCTTGATCTACACATACATGTAATTAAGGCCATTGATAAGTAGGCTGGTATAAAATAAAATTGCAAATCATTGAAAACATGTGGTACTTAAACTAGAGTAGTATCGACCTATGCATCTAAGTAAGCAGGCTATAGTGAAATTTACTCAAAATGACAAAACCAAAGTTGAGCTGTCAAACCACTCGCTTACCTTCTTTGTAGTCGTTTTGGAGTCTCGCAAGTAAGGGTGCTTGGTCCTTGGACAACAAAAAATCTGTTATGTCAGCATACATACAGTGGGGCCATTTTGGCCAATTTCTGCAAGGTGGCCAATACATGCAACTAGTTGATCCTTTGCTTTTGCGGGTACAACCGGGAAGACCCCTACGCATTGTGGAGAGAGGAATAACCAGGCCAAGCATTCAGAGCAGATGAACTTTATTCACTCTCTCACATCTCTCAGAATTGAAAACATTAACCTCATGTAGCAAGGGCTCTCTTTTATATTACAACACTCACAAGTCCCTGCTGCCTGAGGTCTTGCATCACAATTCATTCTCGCATCACAATTTCTATTGTCCCCCAGCCCCTTAATTCCCATGTTCTTCCGTCAGAGGAAATTTCTGCATCTCCTTCCTTCCTGTCTGAGATGAATAGCACAGCATGGGTCCCCCATAACCCCCCCCCCCCCCACCGAGTGTCAGACTGAGTGTTAACTCTCACGTCCTCTTGGCTTCAGCCTCCGCCCATAGCTGCTGTAACGAGGGTTCTTCGGCTCTGCGGCGCTGCTATGCCGGTGGGGGGTTCCTGGGGGTGTGTCCGTCTGTGGGTGGACAATGGGGGGGGGACATTCAGCATGCTTGTGTGACTGCTCTGATGAGTCGTTTACCTGGGGGGTTCTCAGAGGGGGTCTTCCATGCCGAGGAGCTTGAGCCAACACCACCTGCTCGTCTGCCACCACAAAGGTGGGCTTAAGTCTGTCTATACAGATTTTCTCCCGGCGATCCCCCAAGTCTAACACAAAATGTTTGTCCCCGGGTTCCAGCACTCTAAACGGGCCATCGTATGGTGGGCGCAATGGGGGCTGGTGGGCATCGTGCCTGACAAACACGAACGCCGTGTCCTTCAAGGTTTTCGGCACAAAAGTGCGGTGAAAACAGTGGTGGGCCGGGCCAGGTAGCGTCCCTGTGTCTGCGCTATGCCATGAACACGGGGACGTTTGGGTGTTCGGCGCGGGGTTATCTGGTTAAAATTCCCCAGGGAGCCGCAGCGGTTGAGAAAAAACCAGCTCTGCTGGGGAAGCCTTCAAATCCTCTTTCGTTGCCGAACGCAACCCTAATAGAACCCACGGCAAACCATCCACCCAATTTGCATCCGAAAGCAAAGCCCTGAGCGCTGCTTTCAGTGGCCTATGGAAATGCTTGCATAACCCATTGGCCTGTGGGTTGTACGCAGTTGTGCGATGAATTGCGATGCCCAGGCTCCGGGCCATCATGGACCAGAGGTGGGAAACAAACCGAGGGCCCTGATCGGACGTGATGTCCAAAGGGGTGCCAAAATGTGCCACCCATGTTGTCAAAAAAGCGTGTGCCCCGTCTGCGGAGGTGGTGGAAGCTAGCGGGACTGCTTCTGGCCATCGTGTGGTGCGGTCCACCACTGTTAGGAGGTGTGTGAACCCCTGCGATGGTGGGAGGGGGCCCATGAGGTCCACGTGAACGTGGTCAGACCTCTTAGCTGGGATATGGAACAGCTCCAAAGGGGCCTTTGTGTGCCTGTTCACTTTGGCTCGTTGGCACGCTACGCTGGCTGCAGCCCACCTGTTTGCGCAGGCTCGGCCAGGCAAACTTTGCTCCCACCATTTTGACTGACGCGCGCACTCCTGGGCGCGCCAGGGAGTGAACGGACTCAAAAACGCGAAGGCGCCAAGCGTGTGGGACCACCGGGCACAGGCGTCCTGTGGAGACATCACAGATTGGGGGGGGCCCCCATCTTGCAGTACCCTGCTCTCCAGCCTTAACCCTTTTGATCCAGACTGGAGCACGCACACGTCTGCATCGCCGATCTGCTCTGCGGCCATGGCGGTGTAATCTATCCCTACGTAGACTGGGGCCACTAGTGCGCGTGAGAGGCAGTCCACCACCACGTTAAGTTTACCGACCACATGCTGAATGTCGGTCATAAACTCCGAGATCGCAGCCAGCTGTCTCTGCTGCCGTCCCGACCATGGTTCTGAAACCTTGGCTATCACATACGTTAGCGGCTTATGGTCCATGAACGCAGTGAAGTTGCACCCTTCCAGCCAGAACTGGAAGTGGAGTATGGCCAGGTGGAGAGCCAGGAACTCTGTCAAACGCGTTGTATTTATGCTCACTGTCACGCAAAGACTTGCTAAAAAAGGTGAGCGGCTGCCAAGAACCGACGACGCATTGCTCCACGACGGCCCCTATGGCCACGTCCGAGGCGTTGGTAGTGAGTGCTATCCGAGCCGCCGGGTCCGGGTGCGCCAGTAGTGCAGCGTTTGCCAGGACTGTTATAACCTCAGAGAACGCCTGCTCCCGCTCAGGAGTCCAGTCGACTCTGTCCGCAGGTTTCCGTTTCTTGAATGCGGAGTACAATGGCTGCATGAGCTGGGCTACACGGGGGAGGAAACAGTTATAAAAGTTAACCATCCCCCAAAACTCCTGCAGCACCCTGACTGTCTGAGGTCGGGGAAAATTCTCCACTGCGCGCACCTTGTCCGGCAAGGGTAACACTCCCTCTGATAAGATGCTGTGTCCCAAAAAATCGATCCCCGTCATGCCGAACTGGCATTTCGCCAGGTTGATTAACCCGTGCTCCTCTAACCTCCGGAAAACTGTCCTGAGGTGGGTTACGTGTTCGTCCTCGGATGCGCTGGCCACCAGGATGTCATCCAGGTAGACGAACACAAACGGCAGATCGTGCAACACCGTATCCATCATGCGTTGGAATGTTTGTGTTGCACCTTTTAACCCGAAAGGCATGCGTAAAAACTCATACAGACCAAACGTTGTTATTACTGCTGTTTTAGGTATGTCCTCCGCGTGCACCGGGACCTGGTGGTAACCAAGGACCAGGTCTATCTTTTTTTTTTTCCCCCACAATATTTTTTATTGAACCTTTTTTACAAACATGGCACAAACAGTCAGACACTAACACTAAAGTAATTTAAAAATTAAAAAGAACACTAACAACAACAAAAATGTAATTAAAACAACAACAACCATTAACAAAAACAAGTCAACAACAATGCTCCTCTGTTTAGTCTAGGTAATCTATTACATAAAAATACATAATATACATTCACCAGCTTGGAATTTGCAAGGTCCACACATATCATTCACCTTCTTCTTCAGAAGTTATGTTTAATTTCTTTACATAATTAATGAAAGGTCTCCATATATTACATATATAACACATTTTCCTTTAATTTCAGTATATATGTTATTCTTTCTAGTGGGAGATTTGTTAACATCTGTCTTAACCACTGAGTCACATCTGGTCTGAGTCTTTTTCCACAGTAGTGCAATACATTTCTTGGCATTAAGCAAACCGAGGTCTATGAATGTTCTTTCACTCTTATTAAAGTTATGTTTTTCTGGATACAGACCCAACAAAAACAGTTTAGGGTTCAATGTGAATTGTTTTGAAATTATTTTTTCAATTGTTACCCTCACCTCTTCCCAAAACATTCTGATTTTTCTACATTCCCATAAAAAGTGAAATAGGGTTCCTTTACTTTCCATACATTTTGTGCATGTATCTGGTATGTTTTTGTTATAGCTATTTAATTCCACTGGTGTAACATACATCCACATTAACCATTTAAAATGTATCAGTTTAAGACGTACATTTATTGATTTGGTTTGAGCTCCTGCACAAGCCATTTCCCATTGTTCCTCTGAAATTTCAATTTGCAGGTCTTCTTTCCAATAATTCAGTCTTTTCTGCGAGTTTTCACTTGAGAATAGTGTCAATGAGTTATAAAACTCTGAAATAATACCCTTTGTAGAAGAGCTTGGAAGAACGAGGCGATGTGATATATAAACCAAAGTTTATTATCAGCTCCTCTAACAAGTCTCATCCTAGTGCAGCAGCAGAAGAAGGAAAAAGAGACCGAACACCTTCGGCTCTATGAACTTATACTTGCACATAACAAAAGACATGCATATCAAAAGCTGACATCCCTCATTATCTTAATCCCCCCATTGTCTTCGTACTCCTCCTCATGGCCCTGGGGGGTCAGGGCAGCTCCTCCGGTCTCCACCGCAGTGCCTGGGAAGCTCTTTGATCTTCACTGGCGGTTGAGACTCTTTGTCCTGTTCTGAGGTGTGAAGTCGCCTTACATATGTAATCACCAAACATTCTCACATGCTTCAACATATGTAGGTTATGGAATATATGATTAATATAGACCACACCCTTTCTCTTACTATCTTTCGTCAAAATTTTTTCCAAAGATGAATAAGTAGGTCGGATGAGAGCATTATTTTGATTTGATCGAATAAAATTTCTAAGCAGAAGATATTTAAAAAAATGTGTTCTATTAAGATTGAATTTAATCCTCAGTTCTTCAAAAGACATTATGTTATCTGAGTGTGACAAATATAAGTCTTGAATCTTTTGAATCCCTTTTAAATTCCATATTTTAAATACAGCATCCGCTCTCCCTGGTGTAAAATATTGATTACCCCATATTGGGCTAAATTGTGACAGTAAGTGTGGTTCTTTTCAATATTTTTTGGTTTCACACCATATTTTGATCATGTGCTTTACAATTGGATTTTTAACTTGTTTCAGTAATTTTTTAGCCGAGTCTGAGTATATGAATAAGGGAAGAGGTAAAGGTAAATTGTATGATTCCATTTCAGTCCAGTGAGGAAGATCATTTGATGAAAAATAATATGTCATAGACCTCAGTTGTGCTGACCAGTAATACAACATAAAATATGGACATTTCAGACTTCCATGATCAAATGGTAAATATAGTAAGGACAAACGTAATCTAGCCTTCCTATTGTTCCATATAAATTCCACTAACTTTTTTTTAATTCTTGAGAATAGATCTGAAGGTGGTGGTAAAGGAATGTTTTGAAATAAATAAAGTATTTTTTTTTCCACAATATCTTTATTGAACCTTTTTTTTTTTTTTTAACAAACATGATACAAACAATCAAACACTAACACTAAAGTACTACAAAAAAAAAAAATGCACTAAAAACACCAACAACCACCAACAAAATCAAGTCTTCAACAATGCTCCTCTGTTTAGTCTAGACAATCCAATACATAAGTATACATATTATGTTCACCAGTTTGGAATTTACAAGGTCCACACACATCATTCACCTTCTTCTTCAAGAGTTATGTTTAAATTTTTTACATAATCAATAAAAGGTCTCCATATATTCTCAAACACAATTTCCTTTGATTTCAGTATATATGTTATTCTTTCTAATGGAAGGTTTGTTAACATCTGTCTTAACCACTGAGTCACATCTGGTCTATGAGTCTTTTTCCATAATAGTGCAATACATTTTTTGGCATTAAGCAAACTGAGGTCTATGAATGTTCTTTCACTTTTATTAAAATTATGCTTTTCTGGGTACAGACCCAACAAAAACAGTTTAGGATTCAATATGATTTGTTTTGAGATTATTTTTTCAATTGTTACCCTCACCTCTTCCCAAAACATTCTTATTAATCTACATTCCCATAAACAATGAAATAGGGTTCCTTTACTTTCCATGCATTTTGTGCATGTATCTGGTATATTTTTGTTATATACCAGATACATGCATGAGATACGTGCTATGAGATGACTGTTGTTGTGAAATGGCGCTATATAAATAAAGTTGAATTGAATTGAATTGAATTGAATATCTATTTAACTCCTCCAGTGTAACATACATCCGCATTAACCATTTGAAATGTATCAATTTAAGGCGTGCATTTATTGATTTGGTTTGAGCTTCTGTACAAGCCAATTCCCATTGTTCCTCTGAAATTTCAATTTGCAGATCTTCTTTCCAGTAGTTTAATCTTTTCAGTGAATTTTCACTTGAAGATAGTGTCAATGAGTTATAAAACTCTGAAATAATACCCTCTCTTTTACTATCTTTCATCATCATTTTTTCCAAGGATGAATAAATAGGTCGAGTGAGAGCTTTATTTTGATTTGATCGAATAAAGTTTCTAAGTTGAAGATATTTAAAAAAATGTGTTCTATTGAGATTAAATTTGATCCTCAGCTCTTCAAAAGACATTATGTTGTCTGCACATGGCAAATATAAATCCTGAATCTTTTGTATCCCTTTTAAATTCCATACTTTAAATACAGCGTCCGCTCTCCCTGGTTTAAAATATTGATTACCCCATATTGGACTAAATTGTGACAATAACTGTGGTTCTTTTAAATAGTTTTTAGCTTCACACCATATTTTGATCATATGCTTTACAAATGGATTTTTAACTTGTTTTTGTAATTTTTTTGCCGAATCTGAGTATATGAATATGGGAAGAGGTAAAGGTAAATTGTATGATTCCATTTCAGTCCAGTGAGGGAGATCATTTGATGAAAAATAATATGTCATAGACCTCAGTTGTGCCGACCAATAATACAACATAAAATTTGGACATTTCAGACCTCCACGATCAAATGGTAAATATAATAAAGACAAACGTAATCTAGCCCTCCTGTTGTTCCATATAAATTCCACTAACTTTTTTTTTATTCTTGAGAATAGATCTAAAGGTGGTGATAAGGGAATGTATTGAAATAAATAAAGTATTTTAGGTAAAATATTACTTTTAAGTATATTGATTCTCCCGATCATCGACATTGGTAGTGACATCCATCTCTGAGTTAACTCATTGATATCTGACATTAAGGCTTCATAGTTGACACTGGCGACTGATTCTAGCTTAGGCATAATATGGATTCCTAAATATTTAAACTGATTTACAACATTGAATTGATTTACCTCAGGGGCTGGGTAATTTCTCTGGGTCTCATTTAGCATTAATATTGAAGATTTAGTTTTATTTATTTTATATCCTGATATTTCCCCAAAATTCTTTATTAAATTCAACAAGGTTGGAATTGATTTTTTTAGATTCGACATAAACAAAATTATATCATCGGCGTACAGGGAGATTTTATGTTCTGTTGGTCCAACGTTAATTCCATATATTTGTGAATGTAAACGTATCGCTATCGCTAAAGGTTCAATTGCCATAGTAAACAGTAAAGGTGAAAGTGGACAGCCTTGTCGACATCCTCTATTGATTTTTATTGGTTTTGAAATATTGTTATTTGTTAGGATTTCTGCTGTAGCATTATTGTATATTATTTGAACCCATTTTATGAAATTATTTCCAAGTCCAAACCTTTGTAGGACTTCAAAAAGAAAGGGCCATTCAACTCTATCAAAGGCCTTTTCGGCGTCCAATGATAGGAGAGCTGTATCCGGTGCTTCTTTATTAAAATAAATAATATTAAATAGTCTTCTTACATTACGGAAGCCTTGTCTACCCTTTATAAAGCCATTCTGATCTCGATTAATAATATTTGGTAAAATTTCTTGTATTCGTCTTGCTAAAATTTTACAGATTATCTTAAGGTCGGCGTTTAATAGGCTTATTGGTCTCATATTTTCACATTTATTAGAGGGCTTACCTGGTTTTGGCAGCAGTATAAGTAAGGCATTATTTATGTATGATGGTAAATTATTATTTTGAAATGCTTCTAAAACCATTTCCAAAAAAGGTTTTATTAATTTATTCTTAAATTTTTTATAAAGGTCAACTGGAAGACCATCTGGTCCTGCACTTTTTCCTGATTTCATATTATCAATGGCTAGCCCAACTTCTTCTTGACTAATTTTAGACTCCAATATCTCCCTGTTTTCATTTGGAATACACGGTATAGATAGTTCGTTCAAAAACCCATTTAGTTTTGTTAAATCAGGTTCATTTTTGGTATCATATAATTTTTCATAGTAATCTCTAAAGGCTCTATTAATTTCTAAAGGATCTATAACTACCTGTCCATTACTTATAATACTGGTAATTGGTGTTTTAATTTCCAATTGTTTAATCTGCCATGCTAATAATTTTCCTGATTTTTCACCTTGTTCATAAAAAGATTGTTTCAATCTTAGAAGACTCGAGGCAGCTCTATTCGCTGATTTTTTGTCGTATTCAGCTCTCAAAATCAGTAATTCATTCTCCAACCTTGGGTCACTTCCTGCATACACTTTTTCCTGAAGACTTTTTATTTTATGTTCCAATTTAGCTCTCTCCTCTCGAGTCTTCTTAGATTTTGATCCTGTATAACTAATAATATGTCCCCTAATAAAAGCTTTGAAAGCCTCCCACTTTACACATGCTGATGTTTGTGTAGTATTGATGTCAAAGAACTCGTCTATCTGTTTTTCTATATACTTGACAAATTCCTCATCCTGAAGCCATTTATGCTGAAATTGCCATCTACCTGATTCCTTTGTCAATTTTTTATCTACATATATTAGACAACAGGGTGCATGATCAGAGATCACGATGTTATCATAAAAGCAGTTTTGAATCTTGGACCTTAATTCTGTGGAAATCAAAAAATAATCAATACGTGAGAATGTCTTGTAGGTACTGGAATAACAAGAATAGGCTTTAACTTGTGGTTTCATTTCTCTCCATATATCTAACAATCTCAATTCTTTCATAAAATGATTAATAGTCATCCTACATCCAATGTGCGTACAATCCAGTCCTGTTGATCTATCCACACCTGGATTCAATGTACAATTAAAATCCCCTGCTATTATATGTTGCCCTGTAAGTGATGATAAGATGAGAAATAAATTAGCAAAGAACTTCTGATCATCTATATTGGGACCATATAAGTTCACAAGATTTATATTTTCTAATAGCAAAGAACCTTGAATGATTACATATCTTCCAAATTTGTCTCCAATTACATTTTTCACTTGAAAAGGAACTGATTTATGTATGAGAGTCATAACTCCCCTGGCTCGGGATGAAAATGAAGAGGTGAATACACTTCCCTGCCATCTACTCCTAATTCTTTTAACATCCTCCTCTATCAGATGAGTTTCTTGTAAAAACACAATTCTTGAACCCATGTCCTTTATTTTATTCATAACTTGTTTAAGTTTTTTTAAATTTTGTAGACCTCTGCAATTCCATGAAGTTAAATTAAGATTAACACTTTGGTCCATGATCAATAGAGAGTTTGGGATTACCTTGCAGTGTAAACATGCTCATACAGAGAAGCAAAAACATGAGTGGTTGAACATTCATCCTACAAACTACACACAAACAAATTTCCCCTTCCCACACTTGTGGCAAACCCCCCAAAATCAAAAGAAAAATTCTGTCTCCCGATATAGCCATCGACCGTTCCACACCCACGGGGAACAGCCTAAGCCACTCCTTCTTCATCCTCCCAATCACCCTAACTCTACTGCTTTTAATGACGTAACATTAACTCTCCTCTGTAGTTTTCCAACTTAACTCCAAAATTTTTAACAACTTTGTACATCATAGTTTTTTTTTTTGTTTGTTTTGTTTTTGTTTTGTTTTTTTAATATATAATACAATCTATATTTTGTAAACTTACTATTTACTTCAAGTCAGTCAGATGCCTGTGCAAATGCTTAATTATTCTACCTTATATTTTGTTCATGCTTAGCTCCCACCAGTCTCTTCTTCTTCTTTGATCTTCTTGATGAACTCCTGCGCCTCCTCTGGGGTCTTGAAAATGTGGGTTCTGCCCTCATACGTGGTCAGCAGTCTCGCAGGATAGATTACACCATGACGAATCCCAAGGTTGCGCAGCTCCTTACGTACGGGATCAAACTGCTTCCTCAATTGCTGGATTCCTGTGGCCAAATCTGGGTAGAACCGCACCTGCTGGTCCTGGTGTTTAATCTCTCCTTTAGCACGTGCAGCGTTGAAGATCTTCATCCTGTCTCTGTTGCTAAGAAACTTCATAATTAAGGTCCTCGGCGGTCCCTTATCTCTCCGTGGGCCAATACGATGTGCTTTTTCCAGAACCACTGCTGATTGCAACTCCTCGCTGCCCAGCACCTCCGGAATCCACTTTTCCAGAAAGGAACATACGTCCCGACCTTCTGATTCCTCTGGAAGACCCACCAGCCTCAAATTATTCTGTCTCGACCGAGATTCCAAATCCAAAATATTATCTTCCAGAGATTTATTTTTTTTTTCCAAAGTGCGCACCTTTAATTGAAGACGGGTGACGTCATCTTCAGCACTAGCGAGACGGAGCTCCATCTGCGCCGTTCGTTCTACACAGTCACCCAATTCCTTTCTTATTCCTTCCAACGCTGTCATAATCCCATCAAATCTAGAGGAAAAGTCCGCTCTCATTGAACTCATGGCAGCCATCAGCGCATCTGCGCCTCCCCCCGCAGACATCGCACCATTGCCAGCCTCCTCCGCCATATATGGAGTTTTGTTTGCTGCGTCACAGACCTGAAAGTCCGTTAATTTGGACTGTTTCGGCGGCTCGCTTTTTCCTTTTCCTGGTTTTCCAGCCTTAGGCTTCGCCGACATATCCTCGCCCAAATGCTGGGATACGTTCTGTCCCAAATGAGAGAGTTATTTGCCGATTTTTTTTTCTCCAGGAGCAGAGCAGAGCGAGACACGTCCGTCCTACGTGGCAGCCATAACCGCAAGTCCAAATAAAGTATTTTTGGTAAGATATTACTTTTAAGTATATTAATTCTCCCGATCATCAACATTGGTAGTGACATCCATCTCTGAAGTAACTCATTAATATCTGTCATTAAGACTTCATAGTTGGCATTGGCGACTGATTCTAGCTTAGGCAAAATTTGACTTCCTAAATGTTTAAACTGATGTACAACATTGAATTGGTTTACCTCAGGAGCTGGGTGATTTCTCTGGGTCTCATTTAGCATTAATATTGAAGATGTTGTTTTGTTTATTTTATATCCTGATATATCCCCAAAGTTCTTTATTAAATTTAACAAGGTCGGAATTGATTTTTTAAAATTCGACAAACAAAATTATGTCATTGGCATACAGGGAGATTTTATGTTCTGTTGGTCCTACTTTAATTCCATATATTTGTGGATGTAAATGTACTGCCATCGCTAAAGGTTCAATTGCCATAGTAAACAGTAAAGGTGAAAGCGGACAGCCTTGTTGACATCCTCTATTGATTTTTATTGATTTTGAGATATTGCTGTTTGTTAGGATTTCTGCTGTAGCATTATTGTATATTATCTGGACCCATTTTATGAAATTATTTCCAAGTCCAAACCTTTGTAGGACATCAAAAAGATAGGGCCATTTGACCCTATCAAAGGCCTTTTCGGCGTCCAATGACAGGAGAGCTGTATCCGGTGCTTCTTTATTGGAATCAATAATATTAAATAGTCTTCTTACATTATGGAAGCCTTGTCTTCCCATTATAAAGCCATTCTGATCTCGGTTAATAATATTTGGTAATATACTTGCCTCCATTAGAAACGCACCCCCCATACACATATGGTACAATGTGCATTAATGGTATTCCCAATTTTTATTTTGTATATTTTGATTTAGAAATGGGAGTTCTGATTGCTAGGGTGTTTTGTTTTTCTTTCTAAATACAGAATTCTGTGTACAGGCCACACCTTAAAATTTGAGTGTTGAGCAGAATCCCATACTCAGAGTCATGCTTGACTGAAATTTTGAGTTGTGGTGAATAGCCTATATAAGGCAAGCATAAAAAACGCCAAAAGGTTTCATCCAGCTTGAAATGCTGAGACTCACGACGCAGCAGAGAGAACGTGCCATTGGCATGTTAAGGGCGGGTCTCAGTCATAGTGCAGTTGCCCGGCAAATGCGCTGTCATCGCACAACAATCAGTCGTGACAGAACGAGACAGGCAGTGTTGCCGACCAACCACGCCCAGGACAGCCCAGAGTTACGACGGAAGCACAAGATCGCTACATCTGGTTACAGCACACAAGGGACATTTTTCATACAGCTTCACAGACAGCACATGAGACAAGGGGTAGGAGCAGGGTGCGAGTGAGTGCCAATACCATCCGGCGCCGTCTGCATGTGAGAGAGATGCATGCACACATCCCTTATCGAGGGCCTATTTTGACACGTGCTGCCCGTCAAAACTGCCTACGTTGGGCTACACAACACAGGAGATGGCGCCAAAATGACTGGAATACTGTTCTTTTCTCTGACGAATCACGCATATGTGTAGATCGGCCTGACAGACGTCAACATGTGTGGCGCCGATGCGGTGAACGGTTCGCTGATGCATGTGTTCGTGAGGGCAACCGCTGGGGTGGCGCCAGTGTCATGATTTGGGAGGCATCACCACACGTCGTCGAACACGTCTTGTCATTGTTGACGGGACCCTTACAGCACAGCGCTACGTCGACAACATCCTACGTCCTGTGGTGCTTCCCTTTCTCCAAACCAATCGTGACGTCACAACGTTTCAGCAAGATAATGCCCGTCCGCATTCAGCTCGGCTTACTTCGGATTTCCTGCGCCAAAATGACATCACTGTTATGAATTGGCCTGCTTACTCCCCTGATTTGTCGCCCATTGAGCATCTTTGGGACCAGCTTAAGACAGCTATTGCTCAACGTCAACCAGCTCCACGTATGCAGCGTGAACTCGTCCAGGCCGTACAGGAGGAGTGGGAGAGGATCCCTCAGGACAGGATCATGAGGCTCGTCAGCTCCATGCGTCGTCGATGTATTGCTTGTGTGAATTCCAGAGGTGGACACACCCAGTATTGACTCATGACACTTCTGAATTTTGAGTGGTTGTAAGCAATGCACTAAATAAACGTCTTAAATTGATCCAAATTTGTTCAAAATTAATTCACGTGGGGTTAATAAGTCCTTCTTCGATAATGTATTTCCTGGAATAAAACAAATAAATGTATCCCTGGTTATGCCCAGGGATACTTTTTTTTTTTTTTTTCTTTTTTTTTTTTCTTTCTCTTCTTGCCTTGAGAGAGAGCAGTCGCATTTTTCTTCCCTCCTCTCGTCTGCCTTCCTGACCTATTCCCAGCTTTGCAATGTTGCGTTTTTGTCTGTGTTTAGTCGCTCTTCTTTTGCTGAATCTTAATCTAAATGGAAATTATGGATTTGGAAGCGGCTTAAATGTGCTATTGTCACTATTTTTCAACAAGAATCGGGCCAAGGGGGAGCCCAAGAATTGGAACCTGCGAGGAGACTCATGGACATTGGAATTCATGCGTCTGTGGAAACATTATTGGTTATGATCTCAGGACTTCTATTTTTGGCTGTGAAGTTCCCTGATGCATCAGAAATTGAAGGAAGTGAGAGAGCTGATCAAAGCGGACCCAGCAAGCTCCTTCATCAAATTCGACCAGTTGGGGAGGGCACGAGTTGGAGCCCTGTGCTCTCCATGGAAAAACAGTTTAAGCCTGCACATATGAAAGCAGAGAATTGCACGGGTGAGGACAAATTCTATTCTCTGAGTGCACTGTGTTGATTTGATTTGACCTTGTCTTTGGTGCAACGTGTTTACATTCCTCCTGATGAAGATAAGCGGAAGGACCGGCTCTGCTAACCCAAACAATCGACAATCAGTTGTCGTATCAGTGGATTGGACCCTCAAGGACAGCGCCCATGTGCCTTCTGCAAGCAAGAGAGATAGACTCTGGACTTGTTTATAAGTCACATGATTATAACATCTATCCACTGCCAGGAGGCGCCCTCTGCTGCTCACTAACAACTGTCACATTTACACTACACAATGCATACAACATTACATGACTGATACAAATATTGACTCATACAAATACACTGCCTTTCTCAACTTTTGTGTGTGATCTCCTGCTAAATGTGCATTGAGGGTTTTTTTGCCTGCAATCAAAATTTCGCTCACTTGCCGAGCGCCATTTTGATAAAACATGTTTTTTTTCTCTCGCCTACTGTGTCACATCCATTCCCTTTTTCTTTTTTTTTTTCCTTTCTTCTTTATGACTGGCGCCTAGCGGCTGCCCCGGCCTTGGATGCGCTCTGCAGAGCGTGCCCAAATGCCAAGTCACGTTTCGTTACCTTGTATTCATACATGTGTAATGACAATAAAGTTGAATCTCATCTCATCTCATCTCAAATCTGACCAGTGCATTTTTTTTTTTATTTAAGTTTTTGTAAAGGGTATACAGGTCATTACAGCATTGCATTGTTTACATTTTCATCGCACGTTCCCTTATTTTTTGCTATTTGACAACATTGGTAGGATAGTTATTACAACACCCCCCTTTTTTTTTAAAAGTGAAATAAAAAGTGAAATTAAAGAGAATTAAATTTAAAAAAAAATGAATAAACAAACAGAAAATTAAGTAATTAAAAGTAAAAGAGCATCTGAGTAGCCTTGGAACAAAGAGCGGGACCATCATTGAAATGGTATTTGTCAAAGATTAGATCTAATGGAAGACACATATGCGATCCAGGGTTGCCAAAAGTTCATGAACCCATCCATGTCCATGTCCATGTCCATCCATGGCTGCACGGTGGCGCAGTGGTTTAGCACTGTGGCAGCACAGTTTTACCCTCGGCCGGGGGATCGCGGGGATCATGAGATCGTGGGTTCGATCCCAGCCCCCGACCAACAGTGAGCTGTGTGGAGTTTGCATGTTCTCCCCGTGTTGCGCGGGTTTACTCCGGGATTTCTCCGGTTTCCTCCCGCACACCAAAAACATGTAGGTTTAGGGCGCTCGCGCACGCAGCGACCAGCAACCGGTGGCTTGTCACCAGACTGCAAACCAAGTCTACCTACGGGTACAAATAAGTAACAAAAAAAAAAAAAAAAAAAAAAAAAATGTCCTGTCTCAGTGCGAATGTCAACTTTTCCATCGAGTAAATGTCTTGAATCACGTTAATCCAATCTTCAGGTGTAGGACAGTCCTTCAGCATCCATTTTTTAGTTAGGGCTTTTTTACTTGCCAATATTAAAACATTGAATAAGTATTTATCTCCTCGTCTTTCCAGTGAGTCCGGTAGTAAACCCAAATACAAAGTTACAAAAGAAAAGGGAACTGTTATTTTGAATATTTTCCCCAATATTGTCTGTACATTGGTCCAATATTGGTGGATAACTGGGCATGACCAAAACACATGAAAATGATTTGCAGTCTTTTCACCACACAAGCGCCAACAGTTCAACCCCTTGTGGGTAAATTTGTTTTGTGCAGGTGTTCTGAAAAATCTTACCAAATTTTTCCATCCAAATTCTCTCCACTGCAGGGATGAGGTACTTTTCCATTGCTGTCTATTTAGCTTTTCCCATATTTCCAATTGTAAAGTGAAATTCCCCTCTTTTTCCCATCTCTCTTTTATATATGATGTGTTGTCTCCTTTTAAGTCTTGAAGACCTTGGTATATTTTAGAAATGTATCTGATCCCTGGGATCCCTTTATATGCCATTAAGAAGACCTTCAGAACACCTGACTGGGCCCTTTCCAAATCCTCCTTTTTAAGTATATTGTTTATGTGGTGTCTAAGCTGAAAGAACCTGTAAAGATCTTGATTTATTAGACCTTGTTTTTTCAAATCTTCAAAACTTCTTAAAGTTTGCCCCTTAAAAAAATCGTAATATTTTATCAGCCCTTTCTCTTTCCACTCTTTAAATCTAGTGTCTGTTTTATTGGGGGTAAAGTCTTGATCATAGGCAATCCATTGCAGAAGTCGATAGGGCTCTTTAGCTTGATTCTCTCTGACTATCTTAAACCAAATTTTTAGCGGGGTGGCAGCGCGAGCCCACCTTTGTCTTTGTTTAGCTGTAGGGTTCTATATCTGATTCTACGTCTCTTGCCCTGCCATATGAATCTTGAGATCCTTCTGTCTAGCTCCTGCCATGTTTTTTTGGGAGGTTCTACCGGTATTGTTTGGAAAAGGTATAGAAGACGTGGAAGTATATTCATTTTGACTGCTTCAATTCTTTGTGCAGTACCTAAGAATGGTATCATATTCCATCTTGCTAGGTCAGATTTTATTTTTGTCACCAGTGGATCATAGTTTAGTGTTATAATTTTGTCGAGTTGTTTCGGGATATTGACCCCCAGATATTTCATAGATTCCAACTCCCAGTTAGTTTTGAGTTCACTTAGTGAATAATGATTTGGGTCATAATTGAATGTTAAAACTTGGGTTTTATGCATGTTTAATTTGTACCCCGATAAATCTCCATAGTCTGAAAAAACTGAGATTAGTTCTGGTAAAGAAGTGTCTGGTTGCCCTAGGTATATTAAAATGTCATCAGCAAAGAGTGCTATTTTATGTTCATTCTGACCAAGTGTAATACCTTGAATTTCTTGATTTTGTCTTATCCATTGGCTCAGAGGTTCTATGAAGATTGCAAAGAGCAGTGGAGACAGGGGGCAGCCTTGACGACATCCTCTTTCCAGCTCAAAAGATGATGATAAATTACCGTTAATCCTTATTTTAGCTGTTGGTTTTTTATATAATGCCTGTATAGTTCTAATGAAGTTGTTATGAAGACTGAAACTGGATAAGATTCTATATAGGAAAGACCAGTCAACCGAATCGAATGCTTTTTCAGCATCTAATCCCAATATGACTGCATTTAAGTTATATTTTTTTATATGATGAATTATGTGTAAAGTGCGTCGAATGTTGTCTTGTGTCTGTCTTTGTCTTATAAAACCTGTTTGGTCTAAGTGAATTAAGTCTGTCAGTATGTTTTCTAACCTTTTGGCAAGGATAATGGTAAAAAGCTTATAGTCCTGATTTAATACACTGATTGGTCTGTAGTTGGAGCATTCTAGTTTATCCTTTTCAGGTTTAGGTATAACTGCAATGACCCCTTCTCTCCAGGAGGGGGGGATTTCCCCTGTGTGGAGGACATAGTTAAATGTTTTCAAGAGGAGAGGAGATAGTTGCTGTTTAAAGGTTTTGTACCATTCTGCTGTATAGCCATCTGCTCCTGGGGATTTGTTAGCTTTAAGTTTCATAATTGCTTTTTCCAATTCTTTAGGTTGTATTTCTGACAGTAGTGTTTTATTTTGTGATTCCGTAAGTTGGGGAAGGTGTAATGTGTTTAGGAATGTCTCGGATGCGTTTTTATGTTTTTTGTGGGAGTATAGGTTCTTGTAGTAATTCTCGAAGCTTTTAAGAATATCCTGAATTCTGAATTTTATTTCCTTTGATACTGGGTCTCTGATTTTGTAAATTGCTCTTTCTGTTTGTTGTTTCCTCAATTTATAGGCTAGTAATTTTGCCGATTTACTGCCTGCTTCATAGTGTTTTTGTTTCAGAAATGTAAGTTTCTTCTGGATTTCTATTGTGTAGATCTCATTTATTTGATTTTTAATTTCTTTAATCTTGAGCGAGCCATTAGAATGAGTGTTGTCTTTGTGTTCTTTTTCTAGGTTCTTGAGTTCTGACTCTAGTGTGATTAGTTTTTCTTGTCTCAGTTTCTTTTGGGTTGCCAGTTTTGCAATAATTTTTCCCCTTATTACAGCTTTGCACGCATCCCACAGTATTAAAGGGGATACTTCTCCATTATCGTTTTCTTCCAAATATCTGAGAATATCTGATTCCAATTCATCTTTCAGTGGTCCTTTCAGGACACTTGAATTCAACCTCCAGGAAAATGTATTATTTGTGTATTTTTGGATGTTTAAGTCCATATAGATCGGACTGTGGTCAGAGAGATCCATCAGTCCTATTTTACATGTTTTTACTCTTCCAATGTCTCTATTAAACATAAAAAAGTAATCAATCCTTGAGTAAGATGAATGTGGCGTTGAATAAAAAGTATAATCTTTTACATTGGGGTTGAATTCCCTCCATACGTCACAGATTCCCATTTCTTTTAGTAGCATCCGAGTATTCCTATTTTGGGTGTTATTTTGATGTGAAGAATTACCTGTTGCATCCCAGTATGGATTCAGTCTTAGATTGAAGTCTCCACCACATATCACTAAACCTTGGACTTTAGTTATCATTAAGTCGAATACATTTTTATAAAATTTCCATTTAGCTCCTGGTGGTGCATATACATTCAGCAGGGTGATATCTTCTCCCTCTAGCCACCCAGTTACCAAACTGTACCTCCCTTCTTTATCTTTGTGTTCTGATTTTTTTTCAAATGTAATTTTGGTTGATATCAATGTCGCTACTCCCCTCCTCCTCCCTGATTTATATGAAGATGAAGAGATCATTTTAAACCCTTGTCTATTGAGTTTAGTGTGTTCTACGTCTGTTAGGTGGGTTTCTTGTAAAAAATATTATTTCTGCTTTGTCTTTTTTTCATTTTGCGTAGAATCTTGGATCTTTTAACTGGATTCAGGATCCCTTTTACATTATATGAGGCTATTTTGGTTACACCCTGTTTCTCCATTGTATTTTCTTATTTAGTACAACAGTGTGGTGGCCCTCTTTTTTGCTACTCAGAAACTGAAAGAACATTAAGAACATAAAAAACATTAAGAACATAGTGTACGAAACTTTAAAACAAAAAACTGTCAAAAAAACTTCCTGAGCTGGGGTCTCTTTAAAGACCCTGTAAGAGCCCTGATGGAGTGTAGGCTCTGAGGGAAATTCCTCAAACTCTGTTACGTGTTGAGGACCCTCTCTTACCCCTGTAAGTTGTCCCATGTTTTTAACGTGAATTTCAGATCCCAATCCGAATTTGTAATGATTTTTTTTTTTTTTTTTTTTTTTTTTTTTTTTATGCCTATACCCTATGAGATTGTGTGCACCCTCCCACCCCCATCACAGCAAACATTCACTCTAATGCAGTATTTGTTAGTGTGGAGAGAACATGTGGGTCATTGTTACGTTTCTATTTTAACATAATTTTTTTTTTCCCCCTTTAAATTAAGAAGACATTTGTTTCTAATGCTATAACTGCTCCATGAAAGGTTTTACCACATGCTGATTCTGCATCTCCTTTAATGTTTGTTACCTTGTAGGAGGGCGGGTAGAAGTGCAGAGTGACTGAAAAGAAAAGAAAAAAAAAAAAAAAAAAAAAAGGTCGCTCTTCCTTCCTGGAACTGGAAAGCTTATCTTTGTAGCTCTGGGGCTGGGTTTTCCCCTGCTGGCCCGTGGTTTTTGAAGGTCTCTGAGTGGACCACGTTTGAGCTCTGATTTTCTCGCTCAGATCCGCTGCGGGTTTAAACACAGTTACCGGGAGCCCTCTCCTTACCATGTCAATTGTTGCTTCTTCCGCTGAATTATAGAGACATGACTCTTCACCGTAAAAGACCCTTAGCTTCGCAGGAAATGGCGTCTGAAAGCGTAGATTCTGTTCCCGTAGAACCTTTTTGGCGTCGTTATATTCCCGTCGCTTTTTAAGAACCTCAGGGGCATAATCGTGCTCCACGAAGACTTTTCTCTCATGATGCATAAATCCTTTTTTCTGCCAAGCCCGTCTTACAACCTCTTGTTTTATTTTGAAATTGGCGAATCTCACCACCATAGAATGTGGGGGCGCTTCCGGGGCTGGCTTTGCGGCTAATGTACGATGGGCCTTTTCTATCTTCAAATCGGTGGTTTGTGGAATATCCAACTTCTCTCTCAATAAGGATTCCACGCATTCCGCCACTATGTTGAAACTATCTTCAGCTCCTTCTTTCAGACCGTGAATTCTGATGTTATCTCGTCTCTGGCTTCCTTCTTGGTCGGTTAGCTTAGCCTCCAGCCTTGACTGTTTTCTGTGTAAACCCAGCACAGAATCTTCAAGCACTTTTACTCTTTCTTCAGCTTCCAAGATTCGGTTTTCGGCCTGGTCCATTCTGCTGTTAGCCCTTTTTAGATCCTCTCTGAATTCAAGAAATTCGGCCCGAAATCGTCGTAATTCGTCAAATAGCGATTTCAAGCTAATCCTTTTGTTAGCTGGGCCCAGGTCCTCGTCTTCTGAACGGAGGTCCTCCGGTTCAGATTCTGCGGCCGCTGCGCGTCCTGACCTGGGGAATGTCAGTTTCTTCTGCTTGTGGTTAGGCATGGTGTTATTGTCTTTTGATTTTTAATCTTCCAAAAATCCGTTAGGTCTGATTTTGAGGATGTTTTCCTTGGATTGGGTCTGGGAGTTTCAGCGTTAGGTTGCTATCACCATGGCGTCCAGACCGGAAGTCCTTTTTTTTTTTTTTTTTAATTACTTATTTTGTACCCGTAGGTAGATTTGTTTTGCAGTCTGGTGACAAGCCACCAGCTGCCGGTCGCTGCGTGCGCAAGCGCCCCTTAACTCCCTAACCTGCATGTTTTTGGCATGTGGGAGGAAACCGGAGAAATCCCAGAGTAAACCCACACAAACACGGGGAGAACATGCAAACTCCACACAGATCACTGTTGGCCGGGGGCTGGGATTGAACCGACGATCTCACGGTCCCCGCGATCCCCTGGCCGAGGATAAAACTATGCTGCCACAGTGCTAACCACTGCGCCACCGTGCAGCCCCTTTTGCAGTAATAATTTGAATTCTTTATTCACTTTAAGCTTAATTAATTTAGGACGCTCTTTCATTGTCATTTTTTTTTTGTTTCTTCTATTTTGTTGGCAAGATCCTCTTCTATTTCTAATTGATCTTGGCTCATTTCTATTTGGGGGTTGTATCTGCTTCCTTATTGGTTCCTGGTCTGCACTTCCCCTTGTTGCTTCATCAAGATGTTCTGATTCTGAGCTCGGGGTTGCAGGGGAGTCACCTGGGTGGTCTGGTGGCACCTCTGTAGGTTGTGTTTGAAAAGGTTGTTCCATCAGAGGTTTTTCAGATAGTGGCAGCGGACACTCAATTGGGCAGATATTATTCTGTGCCATTTTTTCTATTTCTGTGTACATGTACTCCAGTTGTTGCTCTGTGAAGTACCTTTGGGTGAGGAAGTTGTGTCTCTGGGCTGTGAGTTTGGCTCGGGGTACGCCAGTTTTATCCAGGCAGTGATGGAAGAAGATTCGTTGCCACTCACTGCATCGTTCCCGCTGGTTGCTGCATTTCATCTTGGCGTACTCGGTTGCCCATATTAAAACCCATCTTTCCTCCATGCTCCACTTACTTTGCTTGTATTCTTGTTGTTCAAGTAGGCTGGCATCTTGATAGTCTTTTATTGCTTGGGCTTGAGCTTCATACTTGATCTATTCCATTTCCTCTTGTCCTAGGTATTTTGAGACCTGACAGACAACAGATGTTAATTTGGAAGTGGTGGTGGCTGCTTTCTTTTCTGGTGGTAGCTCGGATTCTCTGATCTTCTCCTCAAATATTTGCTTTTTTCTTCTGCCCCACTTCTCATACCTTGAATAGGCGAAGCATGACAGAATAATTTTCTTCTCCTCAAAGGACCATTTTACAGTTTCTTCTTTTCTTGTATACCTTTTAGTCCTTTTTTGATCTTGTTGGGACCCAGGCCTAGATCTGTGCTGGTCTGATGGGGATCCCGGCTGAGTGTTTGTGACACTCGAAGATGAAGCTGCACCATCGCTCTCAACAGCCTGCCCGGTGCAAGAACTAGCTGAGGGGACCGTTTTATCCTCGTCAATACCTTTCCAGCATCTTTTTCCTGTTTTATTCATTTTTCATATTGGGTTCCTCATCGTCCATGGCTTCTTATTGGTTATTCAAAGCTGCCCTCGTCATGATTACTCAATAGTGAGGGGGTGCCTCCATCCGGGGGACACGCTGGCTAGCCTGAGGGATAAGGCCACTCACATGTGTGAATTCTCATGTGTCGTTTCAAATGACTGTGTTGATTAAATCTCTGCCCACATGTTTCACAAGAAAATGGCTTCTCACCTGTGTGAATTCTCATGTGAGTTTTCAAACTACCACGTTCATTAAATCTCTGCCCACAAGTTTCACAAGAAAATGGCTTCTCACCTGTGTGAATTCTCATGTGAGTTTTCAAACTACTATATACAGTAAAACTCTGCCCACATATTTTGCAAGAAAATGGCTTCTCACCTGTGTGAATTCTCATGTGAGTTTTCAAATTACCACGTTCATTAAATCTCTGCCCACAAGTTTCACAAGAAAATGGCTTCTCACCTGTGTGAATTCTCATGTGAATTTTCAAACTACTATATACAGTAAAACTCTGCCCACATATTTTGCAAGAAAATGGCTTCTCACCTGTGTGAATTCTCATGTGAGTTTTCAAACTATCAAGTCGATTAAAACTCTGCCCACATGTTTCACAAGAAAATGGCTTCTCACCTGTGTGAATTCTCATGTGAGTTTTCAAATGACTACGTTGATTAAAACTCCGCCCACATGTTTCACAAGAAAATGGCTTCTCACCTGTGTGAATTCTCATGTGAGTTTTCAAATTATCAAGTCGATTAAAAATCTGCCCACATGTTTCACAAGAAAATGGCTTCTCACCTGTGTGAATTGTCATGTGAGTTTTCAAACTATCATGTTGATAAAAACTCTGCCCACATGGTTCAGTTTCACTCTTGTCATTGTCCTCATCAGGAGTCACCATGAAGGTATCAGTCTCTTGTTTCAGTCCAAAGTCTTCTTCCTCCTGACTGCTACAGAGTTCTTCTTCTTCCTCTTTAACCTGTGGAGCATCTTGTTCTTCCTGGTCCAGACTGGAGTTCCTCTCCTGGTTACAGAGGTGCTGGACAGTGAGAACCTCCTCCTCCTTATAGTCATGTAGCTGTGGAGCATCTGGAGGGACACAGAGACACAGAAAATGCTAGTAATAGAAAAGCACGAAAGAACAAAAACACTGACTGGACAAAAAGTCACCACCTGGTAACCAATAGTTCTTATCCTTGCATGTGATAATTACAGCAGTGATGAATCTGTTTCAAAACAAACAAGTTATTTAGAGGGGACAAAATTATTTTTCCACATGCTAACATGGTTCCCTGAGGTCTAAAAGGGGACACAGGATGAAAACTTTAATGCTGCAGTGTTTCTACAAATGAATTTGTCTATCTGGAGTCACTATCAACAAAAATACTCAAAAAAAAAAAAAAAAAACATGCTGCTTTGTTAGGGTCCACCATGATCTCCCTAGGTCTTGTTCAGTGAACATTTCTGATTTGTCACCAGTCGTGATGTGATAGTAAGCCCATGTCCAGAACATCAACAGTAGTATAAAATGTACTACAGTGGTACCTCTACTTACGAAATTAATTCGTTCCGGAAGTATTCTCGTAACGTGAAAATTCTGTAAGTAGAGGCGCGTTTTACATGTAAATGCCGTAATCCGTTCCAAGCCCCCCAAAATTCGGGCATAAATTTTTTATAAATCATAAAAATGCATCAAAACATGTAACAAATACATGTTACAATTAGATTACTGCACAATAAACATAAAATGAGAGTTTAAAATGAGAGAAAGAATAATAAAAGAGAATAATAAAAGAGAAAGAATAATAAAAATTATGTTCATTTACCTTGTAACTGCTATCGTCTCATCAGTGGTTTTTGCCTGACGTTTTGTGAAGAAACGATCCAAGGACGTTTGCTTTTGTCGGCTTGTAAGGGCTTCCTTTTGTTTTAATACCGTGCTGATCGTTGATGTATTACGGCCATATTCTTTGGCGAGATCAACCAAACGCATCCCCTTTTCATACCTTTCGATTATCTCCTTCTTTGTTTGTATGGACAAAAAAAACTCTCTTCTTCTTTTCTCCTTTTCCACTTATCTCTGTCACTTTCTTGGGGCCCATAGCGAATAAATGTTAATTCTGTACTGTACACACACGTAAAACTGCCCGAACATGCTGCCTGAAGATGCTAGGCGATAGCCAATGGCAGAGCAGCTACAGGTATGTTTACGTTCGGTAAACTACGGGAGCTGCGAGGAGCGCGTACTTTTTTGCCTTTCGTATCCTGAAATTTCGTTCGTAACAAGAGGCAATATTTTCCTGTTGAGGCGTGTCGTAACCTGAAAATTCCGTATGTAGAGACGTTTGTAAGTAGAGGTACCACTACTTATTAGTAATTCTGTCTTATACGTCTCTTCTAGTCGGTCGTACACACAGCACTGTCTAACTTCTGTTTCTGAACATGTCACTATGGTGTTTTTATATACACATAACCACATACTGCATTGTTTTCTGTTGGAGTTGCTAGCAGGGGATAATGGCTAACTGGCTAGAGCGGACAATTCCTTCACCTGGTACACTGAACCAAAAGAAAAACTCATTTGAAGTGCAAACTATAACTGTATAGTTCAAGAGATTATACTATTTTTCCACTGGGTTAGATCAGTCAAAGTCAAACACAAACTAGACCAGTACAAGTAGGTCTGATTCATGTAGTTACTGGAAATGTTACTTTAATATTATTATTTTAGGACAGTTTCTCAAAGACTCAACCTGAAAATTTTCTAACTTTTTACCTGTTTCATTCTCACAGAGAGTCTCTGAGCTCAGAGAGTCATCATCACTGTTCCTGTCACTTCCTGTTTTCAGTCGTCTCTTCTTTGGTTTGGGTTCTTTTTCTTCTTTACTGGATCCTGAGTCTACATGCCGGCTTCCTTTCTCATCTTGGATCTCAGTTCCAGCAGAGTTGTGAGAGAGGAGCTGCTCACTGTTTGGTTCTGCTTCACTCTGCTGCTTTTCTTCAGAAATAAGAGTTCCCATGAAGGGATCGGCCTCCAGCTTCATTACCAGCTGTTCTCCCTCATGACTGATGCATAGTTCCTCCTGTTCCTCTTTAACCTGTGGAGCTTCTGGTTCCTCCTGGCTCAGAATGGAGTTCCTCTCCTGGTTCCAGAGCTGCTGTTCAGTCAGAACTTCCTCCTCTTTACATTCAGGTTGCTGTGGGAAATCTGGAGGAAAAAAGAAAGAAGGGGGAGAAAAAAGTTTCCCTTGACAAATTAATAAATCAAATCTAGGATTTAAAAACAAAAAATTGAAAAAAATTACAAATTTGCACATTTAAGACACAACCATGATTGAAAACAGATCCAGAGTTTTCTAAAGTCTCATTCAGACCATTATAGTCCCACATACCTATTCTGTGGATTTTTATCTGGGAGCAGCAGCGCATATTCAGTAGTCTGCTCTGACGATCAATCTCTTCCTCGTACTGGCTGGTGATTAGTTTAACCTCTGTTATTATTTCTTCAGCAGCTTGTTGCTCTCTGACCAACTCTCTCAGACGCCAACCTGAAAACATCTTTATGGTTTGTTTACTCCCTCCAGATGTTGTGAAGTGGCTGCTGATGGTCAAAGCTAGCAGGATAAGGCTAGTTCGGTTAGCCTGAAGGCCCAATAAAAGTCCTCAGACTCAGAATGTGGATTTCTATGTGGTTCTTTATTCTCTAGCACTCAGCACAGACCATCAATGGCAGGTCTCCACAGATCTACATCAGCTATTCATCCATGAGGAGAAGAACAGGAGCCGAACCACTGACACCGACCAGCTAAACGTTCTCACCAACCTGTTCCTGCAACAATCAGAGAAGAGAAACATTCGTCATTATAATCCACCTGGCAGGTATAAGATACACTTTCATTTATGCTTCCTTTTTTCTTTAACTGCTACAGTTTCTATATTAATGCACCTTAAAAAATTAGAATAATGTGAGTATAATTCAATTTTAAAAAAGTTAAAACTTTAAAATTTTCTATATTCATATGAGTGGAAAATAAACCACGTTCAAAATGATGAGGTTCTTGAAGTCAGCGTCTCTTTACTCAAGTGGTCCACAGAATCTCATGACACAAAGTCATGAAGAGGAGCTCCCTGAACAGAGAGGCACACTAGCATTTAACCCTCATAATGTCTCCTCATTGTCTAACACCTTTTGTCCTCTAGGGCTGCAACTAACAATTATTTTGGTAGTCGACTACTCTAACGAATATTTTTTCGATTAGTCAACTAATCATGATTATTTCCCTCATGTCCGCCAGCTCAGCTTCCTGCTGGCTTAGCTGCTGTTCAGGGCTCTAGGTCATGTTTTACCTAGTGATGGAAAGGCAGGTACCGGTGCTCCAATCTTATCCAGGAAATATCTGGCGAGGCGTGCATCGTGACGTATGTGTTGACGTCGGACCATGTGACTGCGTCAGGATGCTGTTCATGATTTTGCACGCACCCAATGGAAATCCCCGTCCCTCACGTTTTGTTTCGTCATGTTTGACTGTGTAAGGGATTTAACACAGCCAATTTTCAGATGGAGCCAGCACCAAAAACACGGACTTCTCCCATATGGGAACAGTTTGAACTCGTTTCTCCCATCGATGTATTTTTGACAAATAGTGGCTATTTATTGTAACTGAGGCGATGGCTTAGTGGTAATACATCTGTTTTGCAAGTGGGAGACCTGGATTTGAATCCCAGCTGTGTCGCTCTTTTAATATCTTTTTATTTGCAAGGTGAAGTGTCTCGTGTTTCAAAGAGCTTGGATCGTTATTACGCATCATTATGCTGAGGCACTATTGCTATTGTGCCCTGCATGAGAATAAGGCCAGAGTTGAATATACTGGGACAGTATAAGACTGCTGAAAATTTATTATTTCTTAATAAAAATGGATAAGTAGTACAAGCACACCAAGTAACATGGACACATTCACTGGAGTCACCCCAGTTTTATTATTTCTTTTTTCCCTTATGATCATTGATATTTCTTAAAAGACAGCACATTTATTGAAATTGAAAAATACACATTGTAAAAATCTGCATGCTGTATACTTTGTCGACTACATGGCCTAGCAGAGCAAATGAAGTTCCACACGAGGCCTCGTCTTTGTGAACCATTTTGATGAAAGGCTCAAGTGTTCAAGAAAGCCTCAACCACTCATGACTAAGTAATAGCTTAGAGATAAAATAACTGTCTTGCATTTGGGAAGTTGGGGTTCAAGTCCTAGCTGGGTTGTTCTAATAATTGATTTTTATTTGCACAGTGAAGTGTCTGTTGTGTTTCAAAGAGCTTGGATACAACAATAACATCATTATGCTGAGGCACTATCTTGCCCTGCATGACAATAAGGACAGAGACGAATGTACTGAGAAAGACAGTATGACTGTTGAAAAGTTATTTCTTAAAAAAAATGGCTAAGTAGCACAAGTACATTCACTGTAGTCACCTCAGTTTTATTATTTTTCTGCCTTACGACCACTGATATTTCTTAAAAGACAGCACTTCCATTCCATCTTCTTCCACTTAATCCTTTTCGGGTCGTGGGGGGCTGGAGCCTATCCCAGCATCTTTGGGTGAGAGGCAGGGTATAACCTGGACAGATCACCAGTCCATTGTAGGGCCAACACAGAGAGACAGACAACCATTCACTCTCACATTTAGGGATGGCAACAGGAAATTCTGATTTCAGCTGAAATCTAATTTGGTCGATTGACCTATGGGGGGCCGGGGGGCGCAGCCCCCCTGAAGCTGGGAGGTTTTCAGTAAAACAGAAGTAATTTAGACTGAAAAAAATGATTAAAAAAATGAAATACTAGACTTAGATAAATCATTAAATTTAATGAAAATTTAACTTACTTTTTCTTCAATGTTGTCTCACTGTCTTTAGTCCAACATATTTAACAGTTCTATAAGAGTTTATTACACTATTTACACCGGTCACCAAGTCACTTCTAATGTGAAACTTTCTTCCTTTTGGCAGCAAGCTGTGTCAGTCTCTGAACTTTGAACTTCATCTCCTTTTCTGGTTTCTTCAGAAATTGTCCGAGTGTTTCTGTTACCTCGTCGAACTTTGAGCCAATTTTCACCTTTACCGTCACTTTTCTCTCAAGCCAATTCCATCGGAACTTATTTTTGACACTTTTGTCTATTTCTAGCACTGATGACTCCTGATCCTTCGATAAAAATCTCATAATTCCGCTGAAAATGATATCGAAAGCTCAGAATTCCAACACGAACCAGGGATGTGATTTGGGGTTGGGGAAATTATCTGAAAATTTAGCAGGGGGTCTGGGGGATGCAGTCCCCCAGTGGGGTCCGGGGCAGAGCCCCGGTGGAGGGGCAAGGGGGGCTAAGCCCCCCGAAGCTCCTGGGTTTTTATAATTTTTAAGTACCAGAACTGTGCTTAAATGACATAAAACAAACAGCTGAATGCCACTTATTACTGTATAATATTGACTTATGTTCCAAGAAGATAGCATTCCTAAAATATTCCAACAAGCATTATCCATCACATGCTTTAACACTTGATCAAATCAAAATCAGTTAATTTTATCTATTCCACAATAGAAATAAAATTCCAACATACCATGACTTTTTTTTTTCCCACAATATCTTTATTGAACCTTTTTTTTTTTTTTTTTAACAAACATGATACAGGGACTTCCGGTTATGGCTGCCACGTAGGACGGACGTGTCTCGCTCTGCTCTGCTCCTGGAAAAAAAAATCGTCAAATAACTCTCTCATTTGGGACAGAACGTATCCCAGCATTTGGGCGAGGATATGTCGGCGAAGCCTAAGGCTGGAAAACCAGGAAAAGGAAAAAGCGAGCCGCCGAAACAGTCCAAATTAACGGACTTTCAGGTCTGTGATGCAGCAAACAAAACTCCATATATGGCGGAGGAGGCTGGCAACGGTGCGATATCTGCGGGGAATGGCGCAGATGCGCTGATGGCTGCCATGAGTTCAATGAGAGCGGACTTTTCCTCTAGATTTGATGGGATTATGACAGCGTTGGAAGGAATAAGAAAGGAATTGGGTGACTGTGTAGAACGAACGGCGCAGATGGAGCTCCGTCTCGCTAGTGCTGAAGATGACGTCACCCGTCTTCAATTAAAGGTGCGCACTTTGGAAAAAAAAAAAAAAATCTCTGGAAGATAATATTTTGGATTTGGAATCTCGGTCGAGACAGAATAATTTGAGGCTGGTGGGTCTTCCAGAGGAATCAGAAGGTCGGGACGTATGTTCCTTTCTGGAAAAGTGGATTCCGGAGGTGCTGGGCAGCGAGGAGTTGCAATCAGCAGTGGTTCTGGAAAAAGCACATCGTATTGGCCCACGGAGAGATAAGGGACCGCCGAGGACCTTAATTATGAAGTTTCTTAGCAACAGAGACAGGATGAAGATCTTCAACGTTGCACGAGCTAAAAAAGGAGAGATTAAACACCAGGACCAGCAGGTGCGGTTCTACCCAGATTTGGCCACAGGAATCCAGCAATTGAGGAAGCAGTTTGATCCCGTACGTAAGGAGCTGCGCAACCTTGGGATTCGCCATGGTGTAATCTATCCTGCGAGACTGCTGACCACGTATGAGGGCAGAACCCACATCTTCAAGACCCCAGAGGAGGCGCAGGAGTTCATCAAGAAGATCAAAGAAGAAGAAGAGACTGGTGGGAGCTAAGCATGAACAAAATATAAGGTAGAATAATTAAGCATTTGCACAGGCATCTGACTGACTTGAAGTAAATAGTAAGTTTACAAAATATAGATTGTATTATATATTAAAAAAACAAAACAAAAACAAAACAAACAAACAAAAAAAAACTATGATGTACAAAGTTGTTAAAAATTTTGGAGTTAAGTTGGAAAACTACAGAGGAGAGTTAATGTTACGTCATTAAAAGCAGTAGAGTTAGGGTGATTGGGAGGATGAAGAAGGAGTGGCTTAGGCTGTTCCCCGTGGGTGTGGAACGGTCGATGGCTATATCGGGAGACAGAATTTTTCTTTTGATTTTGGGGGGTTTGCCACAAGTGTGGGAAGGGGAAATTTGTTTGTGTGTAGTTTGTAGGATGAATGTTCAACCACTCATGTTTTTGCTTCTCTGTATGAGCATGTTTACACTGCAAGGTAATCCCAAACTCTCTATTGATCATGGACCAAAGTGTTAATCTTAATTTAACTTCATGGAATTGCAGAGGTCTACAAAATTTAAAAAAACTTAAACAAGTTATGAATAAAATAAAGGACATGGGTTCAAGAATTGTGTTTTTACAAGAAACTCATCTGATAGAGGAGGATGTTAAAAGAATTAGGAGTAGATGGCAGGGAAGTGTATTCACCTCTTCATTTTCATCCCGAGCCAGGGGAGTTATGACTCTCATACATAAATCAGTTCCTTTTCAAGTGAAAAATGTAATTGGAGACAAATTTGGAAGATATGTAATCATTCAAGGTTCTTTGCTATTAGAAAATATAATAATAATATAAAAAATATAAATAATATATATATATATATAAAATAATATAAATCTTGTGAACTTATATGGTCCCAATATAGATGATCAGAAGTTCTTTGCTAATTTATTTCTCATCTTATCATCACTTACAGGGCAACATATAATAGCAGGGGATTTTAATTGTACATTGAATCCAGGTGTGGATAGATCAACAGGACTGGATTGTACGCACATTGGATGTAGGATGACTATTAATCATTTTATGAAAGAATTGAGATTGTTAGATATATGGAGAGAAATGAAACCACAAGTTAAAGCCTATTCTTGTTATTCCAGTACCTACAAGACATTCTCACGTATTGATTATTTTTTGATTTCCACAGAATTAAGGTCCAAGATTCAAAACTGCTTTTATGATAACATCGTGATCTCTGATCATGCACCCTGTTGTCTAATATATGTAGATAAAAAATTGACAAAGGAATCAGGTAGATGGCAATTTCAGCATAAATGGCTTCAGGATGAGGAATTTGTCAAGTATATAGAAAAACAGATAGACGAGTTCTTTGACATCAATACTACACAAACATCAGCATGTGTAAAGTGGGAGGCTTTCAAAGCTTTTATTAGGGGACATATTATTAGTTATACAGGATCAAAATCTAAGAAGACTCGAGAGGAGAGAGCTAAATTGGAACATAAAATAAAAAGTCTTCAGGAAAAAGTGTATGCAGGAAGTGACCCAAGGTTGGAGAATGAATTACTGATTTTGAGAGCTGAATACGACAAAAAATCAGCGAATAGAGCTGCCTCGAGTCTTCTAAGATTGAAACAATCTTTTTATGAACAAGGTGAAAAATCAGGAAAATTATTAGCATGGCAGATTAAACAATTGGAAATTAAAACACCAATTACCAGTATTATAAGTAACGGACAGGTAGTTATAGATCCTTTAGAAATTAATAGAGCCTTTAGAGATTACTATGAAAAATTATATGATACCAAAAATGAACCTGATTTAACAAAACTAAATGGGTTTTTGAACGAACTATCTATACCGTGTATACCAAATGAAAACAGGGAGATATTGGAGTCTAAAATTAGTCAAGAAGAAGTTGGGCTAGCCATTGATAATATGAAATCAGGAAAAAGTGCAGGACCAGATGGTCTTCCAGTTGACCTTTATAAAAAATTTAAGAATAAATTAATAAAACCTTTTTTGGAAATGGTTTTAGAAGCATTTCAAAATAATAATTTACCATCATACTTAAATAATGCCTTAATTATACTGCTGCCAAAACCAGGTAAGCCCTCTAATAAATGTGAAAATATGAGACCAATAAGCCTATTAAACGCCGACCTTAAGATAATCTGTAAAATTTTAGCAAGACGAATACAAGAAATTTTACCAAATATTATTAATCGAGATCAGAATGGCTTTATAAAGGGTAGACAAGGCTTCCATAATGTAAGAAGACTATTTAATATTATTTATTTTAATAAAGAAGCACCGGATACAGCTCTCCTATCATTGGACGCCGAAAAGGCCTTTGATAGAGTTGAATGGCCCTTTCTTTTTGAAGTCCTACAAAGGTTTGGACTTGGAAATAATTTCATAAAATGGGTTCAAATAATATACAATAATGCTACAGCAGAAATCCTAACAAATAACAATATTTCAAAACCAATAAAAATCAATAGAGGATGTCGACAAGGCTGTCCACTTTCACCTTTACTGTTTACTATGGCAATTGAACCTTTAGCGATAGCGATACGTTTACATTCACAAATATATGGAATTAACGTTGGACCAACAGAACATAAAATCTCCCTGTACGCCGATGATATAATTTTGTTTATGTCGAATCTAAAAAAATCAATTCCAACCTTGTTGAATTTAATAAAGAATTTTGGGGAAATATCAGGATATAAAATAAATAAAACTAAATCTTCAATATTAATGCTAAATGAGACCCAGAGAAATTACCCAGCCCCTGAGGTAAATCAATTCAATGTTGTAAATCAGTTTAAATATTTAGGAATCCAAATTATGCCTAAGCTAGAATCAGTCGCCAGCGTCAACTGTGAAGCCTTAATGTCAGATATCAATGAGTTAACTCAGAGATGGATGTCACTACCAATGTCGATGATCGGGAGAATCAATATACTTAAAAGTAATATCTTACCTAAAATACTTTATTTATTTCAATACATTCCCTTATCACCACCTTTAGATCTATTCTCAAGAATAAAAAAAAAGTTAGTGGAATTTATATGGAACAACAGGAGGGCTAGATTACGTTTGTCTTTATTATATTTACCATTTGATCGTGGAGGTCTGAAATGTCCAAATTTTATGTTGTATTATTGGTCGGCACAACTGAGGTCTATGACATATTATTTTTCATCAAATGATCTCCCTCACTGGACTGAAATGGAATCATACAATTTACCTTTACCTCTTCCCATATTCATATACTCAGATTCGGCAAAAAAATTACAAAAACAAGTTAAAAATCCATTTGTAAAGCATATGATCAAAATATGGTGTGAAGCTAAAAACTATTTAAAAGAACCACAGTTATTGTCACAATTTAGTCCAATATGGGGTAATCAATATTTTAAACCAGGGAGAGCGGACGCTGTATTTAAAGTATGGAATTTAAAAGGGATACAAAAGATTCAGGATTTATATTTGCCATGTGCAGACAACATAATGTCTTTTGAAGAGCTGAGGATCAAATTTAATCTCAATAGAACACATTTTTTTAAATATCTTCAACTTAGAAACTTTATTCGATCAAATCAAAATAAAGCTCTCACTCGACCTATTTATTCATCCTTGGAAAAAATGATGATGAAAGATAGTAAAAGAAAGGGTATTATTTCAGAGTTTTATAACTCATTGACACTATCTTCAAGTGAAAATTCACTGAAAAGATTAAACTACTGGAAAGAAGATCTGCAAATTGAAATTTCAGAGGAACAATGGGAATTGGCTTGTACAGAAGCTCAAACCAAATCAATAAATGCACGCCTTAAATTGATACATTTCAAATGGTTAATGCGGATGTATGTTACACCGGAGGAGTTAAATAGATATAACAAAAATATACCAGATACATGCACAAAATGCATGGAAAGTAAAGGAACCCTATTTCATTGTGTATGGGAATGTAGATTAATAAGAATGTTTTGGGAAGAGGTGAGGGTAACAATTGAAAAAATAATCTCAAAACAAATCATATTGAATCCTAAACTGTTTTTGTTGGGTCTGTACCCAGAAAAGCATAATTTTAATAAAAGTGAAAGAACATTCATAGACCTCAGTTTGCTTAATGCCAAAAAATGTATTGCACTATTATGGAAAAAGACTCATAGACCAGATGTGACTCAGTGGTTAAGACAGATGTTAACAAACCTTCCATTAGAAAGAATAACATATATACTGAAATCAAAGGAAATTGTGTTTGAGAATATATGGAGACCTTTTATTGATTATGTAAAAAATTTAAACATAACTCTTGAAGAAGAAGGTGAATGATGTGTGTGGACCTTGTAAATTCCAAACTGGTGAACATAATATGTATACTTATGTATTGGATTGTCTAGACTAAACAGAGGAGCATTGTTGAAGACTTGATTTTGTTGGTGGTTGTTGGTGTTTTTAGTGCATTTTTTTTTTTTGTAGTACTTTAGTGTTTGATTGTTTGTATCATGTTTGTTAAAAAAAAAGGTTCAATAAAGATATTGTGGAAAAAAAAAACAAACATGATTTTTTTTTTCCAAAGTGCGCACCTTTAATTGAAGACGGGTGATGTCATCTTCAGCACTAGCGAGACGGAGCTCCATCTGCGCCGTTCGTTCTACACAGTCACCCAATTCCTTTCTTATTCCTTCCAACGCTGTCATAATCCCATCAAATCTAGAGGAAAAGTCCGCTCTCACTGAACTCATGGCAGCCATCAGCGCATCTGCGCCGCTCCCCGCAGATATCGCACCGTTGCCAGCCTCCTCCACCATATATGGAGTTTTGTTTGCTGCGTCACAGACCTGAAAGTCCGTTAATTTGGACTGTTTCGGCGGCTCGCTTTTTCCTTTACCTGGTTTTCCAGCCTTAGGCTTCGCCGACATATCCTCGCCCAAACGCTGGGATACGTTCTGTCCCAAATGAGAGTTATTTGCCGATTTTTTTTCTCCAGGAGCAGAGCAGAGTGAGACACGTCCGTCTTACGTGGCAGCCATAACCGCAAGTCCCACATACCATGACTTTTTATAATTTCAGCATTCATTTCAGATCACCAGTTTCAATCTCCATTGAGTCTTGAGCAGTTCATTTTGCACAATCACTGATGTAGCCAAGTCTTAGAAATATTCAAAAGTTATGAGTCAATGTCCACTGTGCACTGTCAATTTCAAACTATTTGGAATCATAAAAGTAATCTAACTAAATTGTTTTGCTATTTTTTTCTCCTCAACATCAATGTCAGGGCACTGCAGGAGTTTTTGGGGATGGTTAACTTTTATAACCATTTCCTCCCCCGTGCAGCCCAGCTCATACAGCCGTTGTACGCCGCACTCAAGAAATGGAAACCGGCGGACAGAGTCGACTGGACTCCTGAGCGGGAGCAGGCATAGACATAGCGGCCGTCGTGGAGCAATGCGTTGCCGGTTCTTGGCAGCCGCTCACCTTTTTTAGCAGGTCTTTGCACGACAGTGAGCGTAAATACAGCATGTTTGACAGAGAGTTAATGGCTCTCCACCTGGCCATACGCCACTTCCAGTTCTGGCTGAAAGGGCACACTTTCACTGCGTTTGTGGACCACAAGCCGCTAACGTACTTAACGTGCTTTATCTTCCTGGAAGATAAAAAAGCGGAATTCCGCAAAATTAGCACAAAAATCACATCCCTGACACGCCGCCATGAATTTTTGACAAAGCATACAACGACCCATTTGATTGGTCCAATCGTTTGCAACTATTCAATCGCAGGGCTGTTTACAATACAGCAGTAGCTTGAGTACAAAACATCCGGGTTCGCGACAGACTTGACCCGGGGAAGTGCCGAGCGCTTATGTAATTGTGCTGATTTTCGCTAAAATCGGTAACAATAAGGTACCTTACCCCCCCCCCCCTAAAATTTTCTCAATGGATTTTGACAATTCACAGAAATGATCAATTTGAAAATAAATCGGCGGAAATCCGCGGATCGGCGGAAAATTGCCATCCCTGCACATTCATACCCAAGGACAATTTAGAATCCCCAGTTGATCCCAATTAACCTAACTTGCATGTTTTTGGCGTGTGGGAGGAAACCGGAGAAATCCCGGTAAAAACCCACACAGACACGGGGAGAACATGCAAACTCCACACAGATCACTGTTGGTCGGGGGCTGGGATCGAACCCAGGATCCCCCAGCCAAGGGTGAGTTGCTGTGCTGCTGCAGTGCATTCCGCCACCAGAGCACTCCGCCACCATGCTGCCCGGACAGCACATTAAAAGACAGCACATTTATTGAAATTGAAAAAAATACACATTAAACCAACAATACCCTTGTCAAAATCAGCATGTTGTATACATTTTGTCCACTAGATGGCCTGGTAGAGAAAATGAAGTTCCACATGAGGCCTTGTCTATGTGAACCATTTGCAACAGTCACACTGCAGGTCTTGATGCTCAATTCCGATTTTTTGCTGAGATCCAATTTTTTTGTGTGGGCGTTCACATAATTTAAATGTGATCCCCATCAGACTGGAGTATGAACGATCTACAGCTATGAAGTGACCCGCTTGTGCAGAAGAAAATGTAACGTCAGAAACAGCATTGTGTTTGTGGAAGTAAATATAAACACTGAACCATTGAGGGGGACAGAACTTCTTCACCTTTGCAGCGCAGCAAAATAAATGTTAAAAACATTCAGAAATGTTAATGCACAAAATAAATGACCAGCTTTATTCCTCTACATGCCAGATGACCTTTTCTTTTTTTTTTTTTTTTAAATGTGCTGTTACTGTGCACCTGTAATGTCTGACAGCTTCAGCCCCAAAATCCCACCCCCCGCCTGCAATTTTGAAGTTGTTGTGCCGTGGGAGCCGAGAAAATTATGATCCAGTGATAAAGGGAAGAAGATTGATTTAAAAAAAGAGAGCACAAATCAGCTGTCTGTCATGCCTGTGGCATCTTCCACAGCAGAATTGTAGCATCTGTCTCAACTTCAATGAGGAAAAAGTCGGATGAAATGCAACATGACCATTCAGACTGAGGTCACTTTGGAAAATATCAGATACATATTGGAATTAGGACCACATATGAAAGTGGCCTGGGTCTGGTGTGAAAAAAAATCCGATCTGTGCTATTCAGACTGTTATTTAAAAAACAGATATGGGTCACATTTGTGCAAAAAAATTGGAATTGAGCATTAAAAGCTGCAGTGTGACCATAGCCATTTTGATGAAAGGCCTCAAGTCCTCCATAAAGCCTCATTTGGCCATCACTAGTTTTACCTCACCTGTTTAGGCCTGTACACCTGTGAAAATTACTTTGCTGTCAGTCTCTGCCTTAACATAATGTAGCCTATTCTAACAAGCTCCCATAGATAAATAAAATAATGACCCATCCAACATGAGTTGGAAACTTGAACTTGACAGCTTAATCAGAAGTGTTTGTAGCAACACAATTAAATAATAGATGTTCAAGTGTAAAAACCCAAATAGCAGCTCTGCTGCTCCACAAAGGCTGTTGTAACTGTGTGTCAAAAACAAACGAGTAATATTCAACATCATTAAAGTAAAAAAAAAAAAAACCTCATGGACCGTCACCTTATCGTGGTGGGGGGTTTAAGTGCCCCAGTGATCCCAGGAGCTATGTTGTCTGGGGCAAATTGCCTCTGATAGGGTCACCAAAGACAAACTGGTCCTGGGTGAAGGGCCAGACTAAGAATGATCCAACAGACTCTCATGATAAATTCTAGATCAAGGATTCAGTGTATCCCGCCTGGTATAGGGTTACCGGGGCCCCACCATGGAGCCAGGCCTGGGGGAGAGGCTCGATGGCTAGCGTCTGGTGGGCGGGTTTCCACAAATGGGACCCGGCTGGGCTCAGCCCGAAGGAGTTACATGGGTCCGCCCTCCAGTGGGCTCACCAACTGAAGGAGGGATCATGGGGGTCCAGTGCTATGTGGATTAGGTGGCGGTCAAAGGCGGAGACCTTGGTGGACTGATCTTAAGTTTTCTAAACTGGCTTTTGGTACGTGGAATGTCACCTCTCTGGTGGGGAAGGAGCCTGAGCTGGTGTACGAGGTTGAGAGATACTGGCTAGATATAGTCTGTCTCACCTCAACACACAGCTCCGGTTCCGGAACAAGTCTCCTGGAGAGGAGCTGGAGCTTGGCCTTTTCTGGAGTTGCCCCAGGCGAGAGGCGACGAGCAGGGGTGGGTATTCTTGTATCCCCCCACCTTGCTGCCTCTATATTGGAGTTTTCCCCAGTGGACGCAAGGGTTGCTTCCCTGCGCCTTCGGGTTGGGAAACGGGTCCTGACCATCATTTGTGCCTATGCACCAAATGATGTTTCAGAGTACCCACCCTATTTGGAGTCTGTGACTGGGGTGCTGGAGGGTGCTCCTCTTGGAGACTCCATTGTCCTACTGGGGGACTTCAATGCGCACGTGGGCAACGACAGTGAAACCTGGAGGGGGGTGATTGGGAGGAACGGCCTGCCCGATCTGACCTCTTGGAGACTCCATTGTCCTACTGGGGGACTTCAATGCGCACGTGGGCAACGACAGTGAAACCTGGAGGGGGGTGATTGGAAGGAACGGCCTGCCCGATCTGAACCCGAGTGGTGTTCAGTTATTGGACTTCTGTGCTAACCACAGTTTGTCCATAACAAACACCATGTTCAAGCATAAGAGTGTCCATATGTGCATCTGGCACCAGGACACCCTAGGTCGCAGGTCGATTTTGTTATCGTGTCATCAGACTTACGACCATATGTCTTGGACACTCGGGTAAAGAGAGGTGCAGAGCTGTCAACTGATCACCACCTGGTGGTGAGTTGGATCCGATGGCAGGGGAGGATGGCATTCAGACCTGGTAAACCCAAACGTATAGTGAGGGTGTGCTGGGAATGTCTGGCTGAGGCCCCTGCCCGGGAGGTCTTCGACTCCCGCCTCCGGAAGAACTTCAGCCACATTCCGAGGGAGTCTAGAGACATGGAGTCTGAGTGGGTCAGAGCTGCAGCCGCAAGGTGGTCGGTGCATCTCGTGGTGGCAACCCCCAAACCAAGTGGTCGACACCAGTGGTGAGGGGGGCCATGAAGCTGAAGAAGGAGTCCTATCAGACTTGGTTGGCTTGTGGGACTCCCAAAGCAGCTGAGGTGTACTGGCAGGCAAAGCGGAGTGCAGCTCCGGTGGTTGCTGAAGCAAAAACCCGGGTATGGGAGGAATTCGGTGAGGCCATGGAACAAGACTTTCGGTCGGCTTCGAAGAGATTCTGGCAAACTGTCCGGCGGCTCAGGAGGGGAAAGCAGCGCCCTGTCCACATTGTGTATGGTGCAATGGGGCACTGTTGACTTCGACTGGGGATATCGTCGGGTGGTGGAAGGAATACTCCGAGGATCTCCTCAATCCCACTGATACGCCTTCCACAGAGGAAGCAGGGTTTGTGGACGAGGGGGATGACTCGCCTATCACAGGGGCTGAGGTTGCCAAGGTGGTTAAAAATCTCCTTGGTGGTCGGGCCCCAGGGGAGGACGAGATTCGTCCTGAGTACCTCAAGGCCCTGGATGTTGTAGGGCTGTCATGGTTGACATGCCTCTGTAACATTGCGTGGAGGTCGGGGGCAGTGCCTTTGGCACAGCAAACAGGGGTGGTGGTTCCTCTCTTCAAAAAAAGGGGACCGGAGGGTGTGCTCCAACTTTAGAGGGATCACACTCCTCAGCCTCCCTGGGAAGGTCTATGCCAAGGTACTGGAGAGGAGAGTCGGGCTGTTGGCCGAACCTCGGATTCAGGAGGAGCAATGTGGTTTTCGTCCTGGCCATGGCACATCGGACAAGCTCTTTACCATCTCCAGAATTCTCGAGGGTTTGTGGGAGTTTGCCCAACCAGTTTACATGTCTTTTGTGGACTTGGAAAAAGCATTCGACCGCGTCCCTCTTGGTTTTTTGTGGGGGGTGCTTCGGGAGTATGGGGTATCGGGCTTGTTGTTACAAGCTATTCCGTCTCTGTACGACCATTGTGAGAGTTTGGTTAGTATTGACAACACTCGGTCGGACTCATTCCCAGTGAGAGTGGGACTCCGCCAGGGCTGCCCTTTGTCACTGATCCTATTCATAATTTTTATGGACAGGATTTTTAGGCACAGCCAGGGAATGGAGGGTGTCATGCTTGGTGACCACAGGATCTCATCTCTGTTGTTTGCAGATGATGTTGTCCTGTTGCCTTCATCCAGCAATGACCTACAGCTCTTGCTGGGACGGTTTGCCGCTGAGTGTGAAACGGCTGGGATGAGAATCAGCACCTCTAAGTCTGAGTCCATGGTCCTCAGCTGGAAAAAGGTGGATTGTCCTCTCTGGGTTGGGGACAGGCTCCTACCCCAAGTGGAGGAGTTTAAGTATCTTGGGGTCTTGTTCACGAGTGAGGGGAAAATGGAGCGAGAGATTGACAGACGGATCGGAGCAGCATCTGCAGTGATGCGGATGTTGTACCGGTCTGTTGTGGTTAAGAGGGAGCTGAGTTCTAAGAGCTGAGTTCTGTCGATTTACCAGTCAATCTATGTTCCTACTCTCAACTATAGTCACGAGCTTTGGGTAATGACCGAAAGGACAAGATCGCGGATACAAACGGCTGAAATGAGCTTTCTCCGTAGGATTGCTGGACTCACCCTCAGAGATAGGATGAGGAGCTCAGTCACCCGGGAGAGGCTCAGAGTAGAACCGCTGCTCCTCCACATTGAAAGGATTCAGTTGAGGTGGTATGGGCATCTGATTAGGATGCCTCCTGGACGCCTCCCACTTGAGGGGTTTCGGGCACATCCCACTGAGAAGAGACCCCGGGGCAGACCCAGGACTCGGTGGAGAGACTATGTCTCCCAGCTGGCCTGGGAACGCCTTGGTATCCTCTCTCAAGAGCTGGAACAGGTGGCGGGGGAGAGGGAAGTCTGGGCTTCTCTGCTTGAACTGCTGCCTCCGTGACCCGGACCTCCGGAAAAGCGGCAGAAAATGGATGGATGGATGAATGGATAAAGTAAAAAAAAGAAAATGACAGGCTAGTCCATCCTGTTTGAAACCTTGCTGGGTTTAAAAGTTTCATTAGGCTTCAGATGAACTTCCAGTCCAAAATAAATTTTTAAAAAAACAAAAAAACATAACACTTTCATGTGACACTCAGGCAAAAATCAAGTTGGTTTTTTTTGTTGCCAGCATGTCTGTAACATGTTTTTTGTGATTTACAAAATAATTCCAGACTCCCAAGAATGCGTTTTTCTGCTGTTAATGTCTGCATAAGCTCCACCCCAAAAGGCAGATTTGGACAGAGGCCGAATCTCAATCTCCTAAGCTCTCAAGCCCTGAGCACTTGTAGACTTAAGTGGCAGCCATTAGTAGTGTGACAGTCTGTGAGGGCTTGAAATGGTCTAAAAGGAATGGGACACTTTGTGACATGTCACCCTATCTTGACAATGACATATGACAAACATGCTGCTTAGTATTGTGGGATTCAGACTTTTTATTCTAACCCCTTGCACTCTGGGCAATTTTCCTAAAAATGCCAAAAAATAACATGCCCAAAGTAAATCGAAAGCCGTTCTTCAACCCTTTGCAGCATCTTCATGGGGTTGGTCTCATTTAAAAGAAAACACTTTGAATTTTTTGGCAAAAAAAACAATCTCTCTATGTGCTCCGGCCACTGAGTTACAGTCATCTAAACATGCTGAACTTGAAGAAAATAAATTTGGCCACGGTGTTTTTTTGGATACAAATGCTTGCAAATAACACACAGCTGTCCGATCCGGCTGGAAAACGCAACAGAAATGTAGAACCAAGTGTTATCAAGCTGAGGTCCAAATTTGGTAACAATACCACAAAAAATGAATATTTTACACAGCTTTGTTCTCAGGTAGTTCCCAGGCGTTTTGGAACTGTGCCAAATTGTGCCAAACGGCACAGTTTGGAAAAACGTCTAACTTTTGAATAATTCAATGTAGAATCTTCATTTTGGGCTCTAATTAAAGGTCACATTCAGGGCTGTGTCTGTGTGTGTGTGTGGGGGGGGCCCCCCCCCCGCTACAAAGGACGGAGTTCGGCCCTCGCTACATGACGGATTACACTCGTTGCATGTTTCCACAGCAACGCTGTCACAGCGGCTTCCCCCCCCCCTCGCTACTGTGTGTGTGTGTGGGGGGGGGTTGTCCCCCCCCCCCTCGCTACAGAGGACGGCCATCGCTACATGACGGAATAGACTCATATGCTTCCCCCCGCATACCGGGGGGCGTTCGGACCGTGAACGCCCCCCCGCTCCTCTTCTGCAGCGGGGGGGGGGGGGCGTTCACGGTCCGAACACGGCAAATGAACCGTTTATCGCGGCGCACGCACTTCGTACTTCGTGTGCCGTACAGTTGTAATTTACCGATCGGTCAAAAGTCATTTTTTGATTACAGTTTTCAGGGAGAAATAATAATTTAGCTTATAACACCTTACCTCTTCACAGCAGCAGAGTCCTGGCGAACTTCTCTTCCCCAGTGTCAGACGAATGCGACACTGGTCCGCTCGTGGATCCCGGTCAAAACATAATTCCATTATTGCCGTTTTGGCGAATGATTTACGACTTTTGTCGTCGGCCTCTGTCGGTCTATGATGACGGAAGAGAATCCTAAACGTCTATTCTGCTGGAATGAGTGCAGGTCCCACTTGTGGGTGTTCTCCATGCTGCTGGGTCTGTAGCAGGTTCGTCCAGCGTCCTTTTTTTTCATCAGCTGGAACAGTAAATCTCTCTTCACCCAGCCCGAACTTCTGTGCTTCAATTGGCTCCTGCATTCACAGTAGGCGGGTCCTCCTTCCTAGGTTTTCATTCATTGGTTCTTCAAGGTTTCAGAAACCCAATTCAAGGCTCTTATTAGTCGAATGAGAGGTCAATCAGATGAACTAATCTGTTCGCGGCTGTGTCTGCAGCTTTTTTTTTTTTTTCCAGTGGCGCTTGGACGCCAACACCACCTACATCACCACCATCTGGACTATGCGTCCGAGAGCGCACGAGGGCGCAGGAGTGCGCCCTCGTGCACCCTCGGATGCAGAGACTTTCCCGCCCGCGGAACAATGGAGCGCAAGTGGTTAAGAATTAAAATTATTAATAATTGGCATCTAAGTAGGGATTCTAAAGGCCTTTTTCCACTAGCCCCGCTTAGCCCAACATGGCACGGCTCAGCCCGCGTTGTAGCTTATTCCACTAGCCCCAGCATGGTTTAACAGGTGCTATTTTCGTGCCTGATCGAGGGCAGGGTACAACTGTGCTGAGTCGTGCCGAGATGCGACGTCAACAGCCTGGTCGCCGCTGACTGGTCAGGTCGTAACATCACGAAAGCAACCGTCTTCTGATGAATTTACACGACCGCCATTTGCCATATTTCACGGACTAACTCGGTCACGGAGTAAATACATTATTAATACAGACAGCGCTGTAGGTTTTGCGGAACTCTACACCGTGGTCCAACGAAGAGGTGCGGAGTTTTCTCTGCTTGTTGGCAGATCCACAGTGAGAGGAGCGACCCGGACTGATACAGATGCAGCCCAGCATAGAACCGGACTATGGACAAGCTGAAGACGAACGTGAGAGAACCATCGATGGTGAGTGATTTGTAATAATGTGCATCTATTCGCTTATTTATCCTGTTGGTGGTAAGCTCACTTTTTTTGAGCCATACAGCGCCGTCCTGTGCTGGCTAATGAGTTTTAGCTAGTAGCTCGCTAGCTAGCTAGTAGCCAACTCTGCTGATTCGTGCTTGTTTTGTCCTAAGTATTCGCTTGTGAGAGCAAAAAGATGAAATATGTTAATCCTGGTTAAAATCCTGGTTTGTGTATGTATTGCACTTTGGTGCTGCGCATTAAATTGTGTGCAATTTAATGCTAGAATGTGTTTCCACATGCCAGGGGTTAGCCTCCCTCAGTGTTTATATTGTGGATACAGGTGAAATGGACCACAGGAGCCGAAATCTCGACATATTAAAAGTGCTTTTTCAAACCAGTGATTTATAAAGTCATTCATATAATTTTCTAAAGCGTCAGAATAGACCCACACACCTATTCTGTGGATCCTGCAGTGCTTGTCAGGGAAACGAAGCATTTTTGTCACATCCCACCACTGACTTTCACAGGTGTATTTCCCTAATACAGGTACATCTCCAAAAATTAGAATGTCATGAAAAACTTCAATATTTTTTGTCACTCATTTCAGAAAGAGAAATCCGTATATTATATAGATTCATTACACAGACAGTGATATACAGTGGGGGAAAAAAGTATTTAGTCAGCCACCAATTGTGCAAGTTCTCCCACTTAAAAGATGAGAGAGGTCTCCAATTTTCATCATAGGTATACCTCAACTATGAGAGACAAAATGAGAAAAAAAAATATCCAGAAAATCACATTGAAGGATTTTTAATGAATTATTGGTAAATTCCTCGGTAAAATAAGTATTTGGTCACCTACAAACAAGCAAGATTTCTGCAGTGCTTGTCAGGGAAATGAAGCATGTCATATCCCACCACTGAATTTCACAAGTGTACTTCCCGAATACAGTGTTCTGAAAAATCTTACCAAATTTTTCCATCCAAATTCTCTCCACTGCAGGGATGAGGTACTTTTCCATTGCTGTTTATTTAGCTTTTCCCATATTTCCAATTGTAAAGTGAAATTCCCCTCTTTTTCCCCATCTCTCTTTTATATATGATGTGTTGTCTCCTTTTAAGTCTTGAAGACCTTGGTATATTTTAGAAATGTATCTGATCCCTGGGATCCCTTTACATGGCATTAAGAAGACCTTCAGAACACCTGACTGGGCCCTTTCCAAATCCTCCTTTTTAAGTATTGTTTATGTGGTGTCTAAGCTGAAAGAACCTGTAAAGGTCTTGATTTATTAGACCTTGTTTTTTCAAATCTTCAAAACTTCTTAAAATTTGCCCTTTAAAAAAATCGTAATATTTTATCAGTCCGTTCTCTTTCCACTTTTTAAATCTAGTGTCTGTTTTATTAGGAGCAAAGTCTTGATCATAGGCAATCCAATGCAGAAATCGGTAGGGCTCTTTAGTTTGATTTTCTCTGACTATCTTAAACCAAATTTTTAGCGGAGTCTCTATCCACGGGTTAGTGTTATTCAAAAAAAAAAAAATAAAAAAATTTATATATATATATTACATTCATGAAAGTATCCGTTTCCATTGAGAAATCTATCCAATAAAAAATTATTGGAAAAAAAAATATAAATTGTTAAGGAAAAAGTAAAAAAAAAAAAAAAAAAGTCTTTCAAATTTATTTAAAAAACTAATTTTATTTTTAAAAAAAACAGACAAAAATAAGCCATAAAATAATCCACAAATTTATAATAAAGTTTCAAATGTACAAGAAAAGACAATTTTACAAGAGGAAATTACAAATTTGAGGAAAATTGTTTCAAAATTAGATAAATTTACAGAGAAAAGTAGAAAACTATAAGAAAATTGTTATAAATTTTGGAGAAAAACCTCAAACCTTAAGACTGAAGTCATTACTCAAGCTTTAAGTGGGTGCTCTTTGTACCCTTAACTAGAAATTTTTGGTTGTCTCCTTTAATTTACATGACACTTGATATTTTCTAACCTGTTTGTATACCACCATAGACAGAGAGAGAAGCTGAATTAGACAGAGCTCAGAGAGGGAAAGATGAAGCAGAAGAGAGGAGCCAAGGAGAGGAAAGTGTTCAGGCAGAGTCCAGGAAAGGTGAGAGCAGAGGAAGGAGAGAAGGATGACACCAGCAAAAAGTCCAAATACAGGACGTCTGGGTGGGACCCCAACTGGCCCAGTATTCCAACATTCAAGCCTTGGTTGTACAATACTTCAAATTGTGAGTTCCATATGCACGGCAGTGGCTTAGGAGGTAGAGTGGGTCGTCCACTAACTGGATGGTTAGCAGTTCGAATCCCACTCACCCCAGTTATCCTGCCGTTGTGTCCCTGGGAAAGATACTTTACCCACCTTGCCTCCAGCGTCCATAACACTGGGTATGAATGTGTATAAATGTTCGGTGGTGGCCGGAGAGGCCGTTGGCCCGGATTGGCAGCCACGTTTCTGTCAGCCTGCCCCAGGGCAGCTGTGGCTACAGTAGCAGCTTGCCACTACCATTGTCTGTCTGGAGTGAATGAATAATCTATCTGTAAAAGATAATGGGCGGTGCAGCAGCACAGCAACTCACCCTTGGCCATGGGATCCCTGGTTCGATCCCAGCCCCTGACCAACAGTGATCTGTGTGGAGTTTGCATGTTCTCCCCGTGTCTGCGTGGGTTTGATCCGGGAGATCTCCGGTTTCCTCCCACAGGCCAAAAACATGCAGGTTAGGTTAAGTGAAGACTCTAAAGTGGCCCTAAGTGTCAATGTGTGTGTGAATGGTAAAAAGAAAGTGCCGTACGGTGGCTGCTTCATCCATCCAGGTGGACGCCCTCAATTTGCCCTCTGGGGATCAATAAAGTATACAAAATTTAAAAAAAAAAAAAAATGTCTTTAAGTGTCTATGATAAAGCACTGCATAAATCTGATGCATTATTATATGCAGTTACTGTGCAAAATTTTAAAAAAGAAATAAATAGTACAAAATTAACATATTCATACATGTATGTTTATGCACCCCACCCCACCCCGGAAAAATATGTTGCCACCGCACCAAGGTCCTTAAGCCAGAGGAAACACTGGCATCTGTCACAAGGTCTGTGGTGGACTTTTGCCAGTCGGTGCATCATGACATGCACTACACAAAGAGCAGAGAGAAACGAGCCTATGATGATCTGGTCAGTCACTGCAACAGATACTGGAGTCAGTTTGTCTTGGCCTGTTCTTGCCACTGATAATACCTCTATCTGCCAAGAATGTGCCACTAGTCCAGTAAAAGCTAGCAGTACTCAAATACTTTGCAAGCAGTTTCATGAAATGTTCATTCAGAAAGCAACTCATACCAGCTTGGACATCACCCGGGTTAACAAGGTCAGGAGTTCCTGCCAGCGGAGGGCAAAGGACAGAGCTGCGAGGAGGAATCTGATCAGACCTAAATGAAACAGTCATTGGCTGTTTCAACAGACTGCTATGATGATGATGGAGGAGGAGTTGAACTGTGTCTTTGTGCATCTAGAGAAAGCATCTGATAGGGTGTCAAGAGAGGAAGTGTGGTACTGTATGAGAAAGTCAGGAGTGGCAGAGAGATATGGGAGGGTGGTGCAGGACATGTGTGAGGACAGCGAGACGGTGGTGAGGTGTGCTGTAGGAGTGACAGATGGATTCAAGGTCAGGGTGGGATTACATCAGGGATCAGCTCTGAGCCCCTTCTTGTTTGCCATGGTGATGGACAGGCTGACAGACGAGGTCAGGCAGGAGTCTCCGTGGACCATGAGGTTTGCGGACAACATTGTGATCTATAGTGAGAGTAGGGAGCAGGTGGAAGAGAACCTGGAGAGGTGAAGGTATGCTCTGGAGAGAAGAGGAATGAAAGTCAGTAGAAGCAAGACAGAATACATGAGTGTGAATGAGAGAGAGGCAGCTGCAATGGTGAAGATGTGAAAGTAGATGAATTTAAAGGTGACGGACAGTGACATTTTTTTATTGAACCAATCAAATGATTGTATGAAAATATTCCATTCTGCCCATTCCCCTGATTTAATATGTGTCACCATCCTCCATAAATGGCATTATTTGGTCATAGCCCATCTTTCAGTGATGCTGCAGTACCGCCATCTCCCGATAGGTGCGGGCTGTTGTGACGTCATTTCGGTTTGGCCGAGAAAATGTCTGAACGAGAGCAAAGTGATTCCACCCGTTGCCGTGACGAAACGGCGACAGGAACAGACCACGCTGACCAGGATCGGCTTGAAGATTTATCTTGGTAAACTACGCTTAGAAATATTTTTCTTTGGCGACATGCATGGTCACACACTTAATTTTCAAACTAAAACTACCCATTGGTCACTCGCTGCCTGATGACATGTTGTTAATCATCATCTTCTCAATACTTTTAACAGCCGCTGATTAGCACCTGCTGGTCTGTGCACAGCTGGAGCTGATGAGACAGATGACGTCGTCCACACGAGTGAGTTTATAAACAATATTTATTCATTTGATTTAATTTCCCAGATGAATTATGAAGAAATCATTCAATACATTCATTCATTCAATAATCAATGCCAACCCCATATTTTTCAGGCGATACAGATTCATAGCCTACAGGCAACTGGTCCGGTGGTGTTGGGGATTTTTTTGGAGAAGAAGTGAGGGTTATGTTGCCTGCCTGTGCGGTGAGCCTCATCAGAGAAACATTCCCATCTCATCACTACAAGGGATTTTGCCTACCAAGATTAGATTTGTGAACAATGTTATTTAAATAAAGTTTTGTAAAATCATATATTGAGTTTCTTAATGTTCATGTCAATGTTATAATTCTCATAGTTCAGCATTCATCAAAGTCGCATGTCATATACATTTCAATAATTTTTCTACCATTATATGGTATAAATTTGGATTTACATAAAAGTCCTGTTCATCAGCTTCCTCTGCTTGGTCAGAAACATCAACACTATTTTAAGGTTGAGTGACAGTTGATAAAATCTGCAAAAAAAGTAGATCATCATAATTTTATCCCAGAGGTCTCAAATTGGATTACATACATAGAAATATAAATTGATCAAACAGGCACAACCACCTCCCTATACAGCACTGAATATTTCATATTTGATGAGTATGAACAACCTAATATGCTAATATTTGATAAGTTGGTAAGGCAATGCAAACCATGGCTTGGAATTCATTTAAGATGTTTAGTAAACATTTGCAGTGAATATTAAAAATAAAAAAACTTACCCTGTTTACTTCTCGTGTTCTGACAGTTGATCGCATCGGTAGATCACCCTTGCTTTTCACGCCACTGTCACTGACCCCGTTCTCAGAGTCACACTTGGAAATCGAGGCATATATAGTTGGAATAGCCGTTTTCTTTATCAGCAGTCTTTTTGCAAATTTCATTTCAAATTGACATAATGTCTGGCCCAGGAAACACGCACGCAGGCTCAGGATAGATTTAACAGCTTTATTCAACAAGCAGGTGTGTGTGAATGGATGTATGCAGTATGGGGATGTGCTGACGAGGGACAGGTGTGCGCGCAGCTGAAGCCGCTGAGGAGCGGCGAGTCGTGACACAAATTGCATCTTATTCTCGAAATCGCTGTCAACGAAATGTCTACTGCACGTTGGGTGTTTTACCGACATCAGTCCATTTTTTTTTCGCGTTTTCTGAACGAATTTCACCCATGCCGTTCTGATTTTCCCAGGGACGGGAAATTCAAAAACACTCACAGCATGCTCCTCTGGTATAACGTCGCACCCGTAGACAACACAACGACAAACCATAATTAATTCGATTCCTGAAATCCTAATGTTGATAAATAATCTATTTGTAATCCACAAGTATTCCGAGAAATATCGGAATACTTGGCCACTGACCGTGTGCCTAACCGAAATGACATCACACAGTCAGTGGCCATTTTAGCCGCTGATCGCTTGGCTGGGTCAGACAGCTGTCCACAACAGCGTACTTCAAGAGCGCATTGTCACCTTATGCGACATACGTTGACACCAAAACATGTGGGGTTCAAATTAGCTCGTCTCAGACAACAATTTGAGATATGATTTAGCGATATTGAATTTTCGTCTGTCCGTCGCCTTTAAATACCTGGGGTCAACCATCCCAAGCAATGGAAAATGCACAAGAGAGGTGAAGAAGAGAACGTAGGCAGGGTGGAGACGACTGTCAGGGGTGATTTATGACAGAAGGGTAGCAGCAAGAGTGAAAGGCAAGATTTATAAGACGGTTGTGAGACCTGCTATGATGTATGATTTGGAGGCGGTGGTGCTGACAAAAAGACAGGAGGTGGAGGTGGCAGAGATGAAGATGCTAAGATTTTCATTGGGAGTGACTAGGAGGAAGAAGATTAGAAATGAGTATATCAGAGGGACAGCTCTGAGCGGTTTGGAGACAAAGTAAGAGAGGCAAGGCTGAGAAGGTCTGGACATGTGCAGAGGAGGGATAGTGGATATATTGGACAAAGGATGTTGAAGATGGAGATGCCAGGGAGGAGAAAAAGAGGAAGACCACAGAGAAGATTGATGGATGTAGTGAAGGGGGACATGGAGAGGGTTGGTGTTTCAGAGGCAGATGAAGGGATAGAGTGAGATGGAGGCAGATGATCCACTGTGGAGACCCCTGAAGGGAGCAGCTGGAAGAAGAACAAACTGTCAGATTTTCCACTGGTCACTGGCTATTTTCTCTGATGAATGGGCCTTCCTCACCCCCACATAAAGTTAATGTGTCCCACAAAGAATATATTTTAGAGTTCAATCTAACTGATATGGGCAGCTTGGTGGTGCAGTGGTTAGCACAGTGGCAGCACAGTAAGAAGGTCACAGGATTGATTCCACCCCTGATCATCATGGGTTCCATCCCACCTCCTGACCATCAGTGACCCTTCTGTGTGGAGTTTGCATGTTCTCCCCGTGTCTGCGTGGGTTTACCTCGGGTACTCCAGTTTCCTCCCACAGGCCACAAACATGCAGGTCAGGTTAACTGGAGACTCTAAAGTGGACCTGGGTGTGAATGTGTGTGTGAATGGTGAAGGGATTGGTGCCGTACTGTGGCTACCTCATCCAGGTGGATGTCCTGAATTTCCCTCTGGGGATCAATAAAGTATACAAACAAAAATACATATTTAAAATAAACATTAATTTATGTATTTTACGGTTTTAATTTACCTTAATTTAACTGTTGTTCAGCTGCTGACTTCAACAAGAGTTAAAGTTTTATTTTTTCTGGTCATGGTCCTCTCTCTGTCTGGTGAAGATTCTCCAAGAAAACAAAAAAAGACAATAAAAAAGACAAAACTAAAGTTGCATCTCTGTCAAAAATGTCTGCAAAAAAATCTCTCAACAGACATCGTCATAGTTGCTAAGCAACTGGGTAGTGTGTGGTCACGCAGACATAGGTCCTCCAAAGACCAGACCATCTCATTGAGGACCTACTCTCACTGTAGTGGTGGTTCTGTGCTGACCGAGGTTTGACCCCTAAAGTATGGAACCTCCGTCAGTGTGATCGCTCCCTACCGTTCTGCAGAACAGCACCTTCCCCCAGCTTTGGAACCGCTGGAAGAGGCGGTCTGTGGAACAGAACAAATGTAAATGTTCACACGTGTACGAGCACGTACATGTGCACGTTATATGCATTTGATATAGGCTAGAATCAGAATCAGCTTTATTGGCCAAGTATGCACAACACATACAAGGAATTTGACTTTGGCTAAAAACTTGCTCTCGTTGTTCAGGTGATAAGATAAGCCTTTATTAGTCCCACAACGGGGAAATTCCAACACTCAGAGCAACAATCAGAAGGCAAGAAAAAAAAAAAAAAAAAAAGCAAGCAAGAGCAGCTAATATACATATGTACATATTACTATAAAATATATATATACACACACACACACAGACACACAGTGCAGAGCATTGTAGCTGGATGGAATAAATATATGAATATATGAACACACAGTGCAGAGCATTGTAGCTAGATGGAATAAATATGTAAATATATAAACACCCACAGTACGGAGCATTGCAGCTAGGTGGAATAAATATGCAAGTATATAAACACACACAGTGCGGAGCAATGTAGCTAGATGGAATAATATGTAGATATATAAAAACACAGTGCGGAGCATTGTAGCTAGATGGAATAAATATATAGATATATAAATGTAAACACACCCAGTGCTGAGCATTGTAGCTAGATGGAATAAATATATAGATATATAAATATAAACACACCCAGTGCAGAGCATTGTAGCTAGATGGAATAAATATGTAAATATATAAACACACACAGTGCAGAGCATTGTTGCTAGATGGAATAAATATGTAAATATATAAACACACCCAGTGCAGAGCATTGTAGCTAGATGGAATAAATATGTAAATATATAAACACACACAGTGCAGAGCATTGTTGCTAGGTGGGATGAAACAGTGGAGGTGGAGGATTTAAATAAGGATTCAATGACAACAGAGTATGTACAGTAAATTACAGTCTGTCCACGTTTCTATAAAAGGATGCAAATATATACAGGAATATATGCAGTTATTTACTCAGACTAACCACACTTTGCAGAAATATATGAAAAAATATACAGTCACACAGTATTTCAATGTGTAATAATAATGCAGTAGATTTATATGGCGCTTTACATGTCAAGTGGCATCTCAAAGCGCTTACAGTGAGTCTATTAGTCATTCACTCCAGACAGACATTGACAGTGGTAAGCTACCTCTGTAGCCACAGTTGCCCTGGGGCAGACTGATGGAAACATGGCTGCCAATCCACGCCAACGGCCTCTCCAACCACTACCAAACATTTATACACATTCATGCCCAGTGAATGTGTATAAATCCCCACCAATCCAGGGAGTTCTCAGCGTAACACCGACCAGTAGCCCTGGTCCTGGGCCATAAAAGTGACCGGTGTGCCTTGGTGGGTGATCCGCTGTGGAATCACGATGAAACCACTCAGAGATGGGCCAGAGTGAACCAGGTGATAACAGGGATGGTTATTAGGGTGATTAAGATCTGAAGAAAATAACAATATAAGCCGTGCTGACTGCAAGTATCCTGACAACAGTGTTAGCTTGTGGGCTACTAGGCTACCTTTAGCCACCACTTCATCTACATGACGGACAGCTAGGTGGGCCAATAACAGAGCAGTGGGCAGGCCTCAAGGACAGCAGTGGGTTGGCTTTTTCTAAATTTGACGTATACGATTTACCTGGAAAAGTCAAAAAACGTTTGGAGTTTCTCAGAGAAAACGAGATAAAGGCAGCGTGCTTTTTTCTGATAGTTGATTTTTAGGAAATTTTTGGGTTAATTCCATGATCAGTTGACACGTTTGAGACAGTTACAGCCGATAAACTCACCATTTTTCACTGAATGACCAATTAATTTTTAAAACGCATGCCTCTGATGGCAGGCTGCTGTGGCCGTCAGAAAGTTGGTGACAGAAAAACTTGTTAGAAATAAATTTAAATCAAACTCACCACTGCTGCTAAAAATCGTCTCTGTGCTGTTTTTAAACTGTAGCTCTCTTCTATGCTATTTTCTCTGATGAATGGGCCTTCCTCACCCCCACATAAAGTTAATGTGTCCCACAAATTTACAGCTTTCTTTCCAGTAAATTTCCGACTTTCTCCACTTAAAGCAATATTAGACTTTTTCCTGTAAATGTGAGACTTTTTCATAGTAATTTGAGACTTTTTTCTCATCCATTTCATTTTTCTTTCTGGCAGAAGGTCGTCTATTTACCTTGAGGCCAAGATGGAACGCAGCCCTGAAGGTGGTGTCCCATGCTCCTCAGTTTAATGGAGTCTACAAAATATCTGTTTCTAGACACATTTTCATGCTGTTTGTGAGCTACAAACTCCATATTTTAATTCATTTTTAAATGAACGCTGTGTGCTCAGCTGACTGTCAGCTGCCACCATCCACACCCTGCAGTGAAAACGCAGCAGCTCCACGTCTGTGCTCCACCCGCGTGCGTGACACACACTGCCTGCGCGTGACAAGGAGAACCTTCCATCCATTTTCTTCCACTTAATCCTTTTCGGGTCGTGGGGGGGCTGGAGCCTATCCCAGCATCTTTGGGTGAGAGGCAGGGTCCACCCTGGACAGATCACCAGTCCATCGCAGGGCAACACAGAGAGACAGACAACCATTCACTCTCACAGTCATACCTAAGGACAATTTAGAATCCCCAGTTTGATGTCAATTAACCTAACTTGCATGTTTTTGTCATGTGGGAGGAAACCGGAGAAATCCCCGCAGACACGGAGAGAACATGCAAACTCCTCACAGATCACTGTTGGTCGGGGATCGAACCCAGGATCCCCCGGCCAAGGGTGAGTTGCTGTGCTGCCGCAGTGCTGACCACTCCGCCACCGCGCTTGTCAAACAAAATACAATCAACTCTAACCTCAGTATGGTCGGTGCTGACCCCCGCTGAGAGGACCATGACATTTAAGCAGGGAACAAGGCAAACGGCACCAGTCAGAGTCCGACCAAAGCAGCCATAAATCCGCCTTTAGATGCAGCCGAACCGACCTGGTGGTGTTCTGACCTCCTGGGCCGCGGTCTACGAGGCTGCAACACCTGAACTGACACACAGCTACCGAGACACACATGCTCGTGCTCGCCACAAACTCGCACCCTAAATCATGTGCTCGTACCACAGAGCTAATATGCAAAAACCTTTGAAACACACAGCTGGACACATGAAAGTCAACACGAGAGCGGCTAAGCTAGTTAAGCTAGCTGGTTTTAGCTTGGTTCACCGTTCTTTTAAATCCGGTTTGAAAGCAGAAACGGAACCAGAACCTTCTCCAGGTCAGCTTAGGTGTCTCTCACAAATATTCCTCACATTTGTTGATGACAAACAAAAGTCAAACAGTTTTACCAGCAAGTCTCAGTTCAGACCTCAAAGCTCCACTGGTCTCGTCGCCATCTTGAGTTCTTCTTCTTCTTCTTCGTGCTTGCTTTACGACACTTGACACCAAGTTGGTGCATAACCGCCACCCACAGGTGAGGAATGATCTCCTATGGCTGACAGACTTGGATTCAAAAAACCTCATATCCTTTTGTACAAGACACTTTCCCTCAGAAATTCAAATAAATACTTAGAACTTTCTCCCTTAACGATTTCCCTAACACACCCCTTAAGTTCAATTTTCCCCCATTTTGTCTACTTTCCTTTTACATACCTGTCAAGGCATACCTCATGCCTCCCTTACTGGGGGGGCCTTCACACCTGTACTGAGTACTTAAAAACTGTATTTATTGGCAGATGAAAGAAAACTGAAGCAAAAAAAAAACAAAAAAACAAACAAAAACCAAACAAACAGCAACTGCTACATGAACTATTTCAAATTCATTCATTTATGCTGCCAATGGTGAAACAAAAGCAGAATGGATTTTTGTTTCATAAGTTAAGTATCAGAAATAATTCTCTTTGAAATTGTGTTAATAATAATAACAATGAAAATATCAATCTTATTCAGCCCTTTCAATATAATGCTATACATTCAGATGTACATTCTGCTGGGGGTTTCTTCCTGTTAAAAGGGAGTTTTTCCTCTCCACCGTCGCCAAGTGCTTGCTCACAGGGGATCGCCTGATTGCTGGGGTCTTTCTGCAGCTGTGGGGGTTTCCCCTACAATTGATAGTGCTATGAGATGACTTGTAGAGGATGCCTTTCACAGACGAGACTGAGTTTATTTCTCAGGATTGGTTTATTGAGAGGTTACATCCTCTATCATGCACAGAATCTCACAAAAAGACAGAACAATCATCTTCCACAGTTCTTATACTCTCCAAAGTCACAAACCCCCAACCTCAAATAACACCCCCCCAACCCACAGTCCTTTAGTAAACATACAGCCCCCAAGACTCCTTGGCGTCTCCATTGTCTCTTATCCTTCTAGCCTCCGGGGCTCCTGCTGGGACAATCTCTCCAACTTCCCATCTCCTGCCAGACCAACTTCACACCTCCCATAGGTCTCTGCAGGGTCAGGTCCTCTTTGTCCATTAAGACGTGAAGCTTCCAGAATATGCACCGTCATGCCTACTAGGTATATGTAGGGAATATGGATACAATATATGCGCCCTAAATATGAGATGAGATGAGATGAGATGAGATTCAACTTTATTGTCATATGCGCCATATAACCCCCCCAAACGTCTAAATAAGGACAAAGTACACCCCAATATGCATAGAATCATGTCATATCACACAGAACAGAAAAATGGCACAACCTATCACACTTCGGACTGCTTGGGCTTCAACCTCCTGCCATATCTGCTGTAAGCAGGTTTCGATCTGCCTGTAGCTGTTTCTTGCATCTATGGATTAGAGTCGTTAGCACATCCTTGTGAAGGCTTAGGACAGTGTCTCCCCGGCGGCCTGCCGCGACGGGGGGCCCTGGCTAACTGCACTTGTTCATCGGCCAAAACAAAAGCGGGTTTGAGTCTGTTAATGCAGACTAATTCCCTCCTGTCACCCAAATCGAGCAAAAAATGTTTTTCCCCAGTTTCCAACACTCTGAACGGTCCATCATAAGGCGGTCTTAAACCTGGCCTCTGAGCGTCGTGTCTGACAAAGACAAATTCTGCGTTCTTTAAGGCTTTAGGCACAAAAACGCGTGGGAAACTGTGATGAACTGGGCTGGGGAGGGTGTTTGATTCCGTGTCGCTCTGCAGCAGCTGAGCGGGGGGGCGATTTGGCGCGGGGTTCTCTGGAAGGAATTCGCCCGGTAACCGGAGGGGTTGGGCAAAAACTAGCTCAGCCGGAAAGGCTTGCAAATCTTCCTTAGATGCCAAACGCAACCCTAATAAAACCCATGGAAGTTTATCAACCCAATTTGTGTCCGTGAGAGCCGCTCTGAGGGCTGCTTTCAATGACCGGTGAAAGCGTTCGCACAAACCGTTGGCCTGGGGGTTATATGCAGTAGTGCGGTGAATTTTCACCCTCAGACTGAGTGCCATGGCTGACCAGAGCTCGGAAACGAATTGGGGACCTCTGTCAGACGTTATGTCTGATGGGACTCCAAAACGCGCCACCCAAGCCGTTAAAAACGCGCGCGCAACATCTGCTGCTGTAGTTGACGCCAGGGGGACCGCTTCTGGCCAGCGCGTGGTGCGGTCCACCATGGTTAGAAGGTGTGTGAACCCCTGCGACAGCGGGAGGGGTCCCACCAAATCGATATGCACGTGGTCGAAGCGTTTGGCCGGGATGTGAAAAGGTTCTAGAGGGGCCCACGTGTGCTTGTGTATCTTTGCTCTTTGACACGCTGCGCAGGCTGCGGCCCATTCTTTGACCTGTTTAAGCAGCCCCGGCCAAACGAATTTTTCTCCCATCATTTTGATCGATGCGCGAACCCCCGGATGTGCCAGCGAATGGATTAAGTCAAAAACGCGGTGGCGCCGTGCAGCTGGGACCACGGGGCGGGGGCGCCCCATGGAGACATCGCAGATTAGAGGGGGCATACCTATTTGATGCACCCTGTGCTCCAGCCTTAGCCCTGTTGGCCCAGACTGGAGAGCGCGCACATCCGCATCGCTAACCTGCTCGGCGGCCATGGCTGCGTAATCTAAGCCCACGCAGACCGGGGCTGCGAGTTCTTCCGCGCCGCAAGCCTGGCCCGCGTCCACAGCCACCATGTCTTCCCCCTGGGGGCCTGCCGTTGCAACTGCGCGCGAGAGATAATCTGCCACTACATTGTGTTTGCCCGCCACGTGTTGAATGTCGGTGGTAAACTCCGAAATCGCGGCCAGCTGTCTCTGCTGTCGGCCCGACCAAGGCTCTGAAATCTTAGCCATTGCAAATGTTAATGGTTTGTGGTCTACAAACGCGGTGAAACGGCGCCCTTCCAGCCAGAACTGGAAGTGGCGTATGGCCAAATGCAGGGCTAAAAGCTCCCTATCGAACGCACTGTATTTCCGCTCGTTATCGCACAATGTTTTGCTGAAAAACGCAAGTGGTTGCCAGCTCCCTGCTACCAGTTGCTCGACAACTGCCCCAACTGCTACGTCAGAAGCGTCCGTGGTTAGCGCCATGCGAGCTGCTGGCACCAGGTGTGCCAACAACACAGCATTCGCGAAGGCCGACTTGACCTGGGAGAAAGCGCGCTCCCGTTCCGGGGACCACTCGACCTTATTTGCAGGTTTTTGTTTCTTTAGTGCCGCGTACAGTGGGTGCATGAGCTGTGCCGTGCCGGGGAGGGAACGGTTATAAAAACTGACCATCCCCAAAAATTCTTGCAATGCTTTAACTGTCTGCGGTTGGGGACACTCCGTTATCGCGCGTACTTTATCGGGCAGCAGGACCGCTCCTTCAGGAGAAACGCGGTGCCCCAAAAAATCGATTTGCGCTACCCCGAACTGGCATTTCGCTGGGTTAATTATTAACCCATGCTCTGTCAGCCTCTGAAAAACTGCTGTGAGGTGGCGTTCGTGTTCGTCCTCGGATGTACTGGCTACTAAAATATCATCCAAGTAGACGAACACGAAAGGGAGGCCGCGCAACACCGCATCCATAATGCGTTGGAACGTCTGTGCGGCGCCCTTGAGGCTGAAAGGCATGCACAAAAATTTGAAAAGCCCAAAGGGGGTTATTACTGCCGTTTTGGGTATGTCTTGAGCGCGGACTGGAACTTGGTGATAACCGCGCACCAAATCTATTTTGGAAAAGATACGCGCCCCCGCCAAATGTGCCAAAAAATCCTGGATGTGCGGAATCGGGTAGCGGTCGTGTGCTGAAGCATTATTTAACCTGCGGAAATCACCGCAAGGCCGCCACGAGCCGTCAGCCTTAGGAACCATGTGCAGCGGTGAAGACCAAGGGCTGTTAGAGCGCCTAATAATGCCCAGTTTTTCCAAGTTGGCGAATTCCTCACGCGTGATGGCCAGTTTAGCTGGGTCCAAGCGCCGAGCTTTCGCAAAAACAGGGGGGCCAGAGGTAGTTATGAACTGCTCGACCCCGTGTTTGGCTACTGACGCTGAAAATGTTGGGACCGTGAATGCTGGGAACTGATTGAGTAGTGCATGAAACTTACCACCCGCAGCTGTGACATTGGGATGTGCAGAAGGCGGGGCCACCCGAGCTGTACAGGAGATAGAGTGGAAAGACAGTGCATTTACCATACGTCTATTAGTAAGATCAACTAATAAACCATTTGAGCATAAAAAATCAGCACCTAGCATGTTGTTGCTAACTGCAGCTACGACGAAAGTCCACTCGAAGGTGCGACCGTGGAAGGATAGGAGGAGCGTCTTCTCCCCATAGGTCTTGATCATCGAGCCGTTTGCCGCTAGCACCAGGGGTCCGCTGGAAGGCGCCAGCAGGTCCGCGTAGGAAGGCTTGACGAAACTCAGCTGGGAGCCTGTGTCCACCAGGAAATCCTTCCCTGAATTCACATCTGTCACAAAAAGCAGCTTGTTCTTCGCGCCGAGAGCAGCAGCTGCTACCGACTCTCAGTCTTGGCGTTTCCCTGGCGCTTGTATCGGCACGGAGGCATGCATCTGCGCGCCCTCTCGGCGAAACGTCGATGGTAAAAGCAGAGGGTGCCGTCCGCTCTGCTTCTCCTGGTCTCTGCCGCTGCTGACGTCAGTGGGTCCGGTGCTGCGGCCTCTGGTCTCCCCTCGTCTCGTGGGGATGCGTTCAGCTCCGTTGCCGCCGTTGTGGCTGCGTGTCGTCTATGGGCGTCGACGAGCCGCTGCGCCTCCTGGCCTAGCCCGTGGTAGTCACGGTTTGTTGAGCAGCTGTGAGCTTGCCAGGGTGACTCTCACTGCTGGCGGTAGTGTTCTGAGAAAGAGGTAGGCGAAAATAAAGTTGTCGTCATCTTCGCCTCTCAGGTTCATCATCCTCGTCATCAGATCTGCCGGCCTGTCTGCTTCACCTTCTGTTAGCGCCAGAAGCTTCTCTGCTCGCTCTCCCTGTGAGGGGGTGAAGGCTCGAATGAGGGCGGCTTTCAGTGTGCCATACTTGTCGTCCTGGGGCGGGTGGTTGGTCAGGCTCTCCACCCGCTGCACTGTGAGGCTGTCCAGCTTCGCGACGACATGGTAGAACCTCGTTGCTTCCCCTGAGATTCCGCGAAGGTGGAACTGCGCCTCCACAGTGGTAAACCAGGAGCGCGGGTTATGTTGCCAGAAATCGGGCAGCTGTAGTGTGGTAGCTGCGTTAACCCGGTTGGCTCCTGAAGAGTCCGGTGTGGGAAGATCGTCGCCACCGGCCATAATTTGTCGTAGGTCACCAGTGTAGAGGATGCCTTTCACAGACGAGACTGAGTTTATTTCTCAGGATTGGTTTATTGAGAGGTTACATCCTCTATCAAGCACAGAATCTCACAAAAAGACAGAACAATCATCTTCCACAGTTCTTATACTCTCCAAAGTCACAAACCCCCAACCTCAAATAACACAACCCCAACCCACAGTCCTTTAGTAAACATACAGCCCCCGAGACTCCTTGGCGTTTCCATTGTCTCTTATCCTTCTAGCCTCCGGGGCTCCTGCTGGGACAATCTCTCCAACTTCCCATCTCCTGCCAGACCAACTTCACACCTCCCGTAGGTCTCTGCAGGGTCAGGTCCTCTTTGTCCATTAAGACGTGAAGCTTCCAGAATATGCACCGTCATGCCTACTAGGTATATGTGGGGAATATGGATACAATATATGCGCCCTAAATATGCGCCATAGACTGTTGTTGTGAAATGGCGCTATATAAATAAAGTTGAGTTGAATTGAATTGAATGTAAAGCAAAGTTCCAAGATACAAAATAACAGTACTGACATGTTTAGGACCCAGGAGACAGACACTGACATGGTCAGATAGTGACAATAATCCCTTTATTGTAGAGTGAGAGTGTGTAGTGCGTGAGTGAGTGCAAGTATAGAGTTCTGGTCGCTGGAACTGAGCAGTCCGGACGGAGACCTGGCAACCCTGTAACACACAAGCAGATACAATTACTGCTGTTCAGCACTCATGAGTAATTGTAGGTGAAGGGGCTTACTTGGGTGATCCACAGGTAGCGTCCTGCTGACTTCCAGCGGCCGTGCAGCGTGGAGGTGAATGTGCTCGTGGCCGTGATAGTGAATCCACCTGTTGCTGTGATGATGGCAGTTCCTGTGATGGTGACGGCAGTGATTCCACTGACCGTGACGATGACAGTTCCAATGGTGGTGATGACAGAGATTCCACTGATCGTGGTGATGACAGCTCCTTTAACTGAGACAGTAGCAGATCTTGCAGCTGAGGAGTAAGATGTACCCGTAGCAGAGGTGGTAGCGAGGAGCTACGTGGCTGAAGTGGCAACGCCCCGTCAGCTGGGGAAGCTGGTCCGCCGCCTGGGAGGTCCACCTGTGCACGGGGGTAAAGGCAAGGGGTTGAGTAACAAACAGTTCTCTTACGTGGCAGTTCCTGACGAGACGTTCTTGACGAGGCTTGTGAGCGAAGCTCTGGTTCATACTCCGATGAGGAGGACAGACGACTCCGTGACGGGCTGTCAGCAACACTGGCTTTTAACAGCCGCTGATTGGCACCTGTTGGTCTGTGCGCAGCTGGGACTGATGAAGCCAATGACGGCCCAGAGGCCGCCATGACAGTACCCCCCCCTCTAGCAGTGCCTCCAGGCACCTGCCCAATTCTACCTGGATTCGCCCGATGGAAATCGCGGATCAGCTGTTTATCCAGGATCAACGCTGGGCAAATCCAAGAACGATCCTCCGGTCCAAAGCCCTCCCAGTCCACCAAATACTGAAGCCCACGACCTCGCCTGCGAACGTCCAGGATGGCAGTCACCCCCCAGGCCGGATGGCCATCGATCATCCTCGGGGGGGCGGGGGCCGCGGGAGGCAGGCACAGGGGGTCAGAGATGTACGGCTTGACCTGGGAGACATGAAAGGTGGGGCAGATGCGCATCGAAGAGGGGAGAGACAGGCGCACAGACACAGGATTAATAATACGAGTAATGGTGTAAGGACCAATGAAGCGCTTGGTAAGCTTACGCTTCTCAGCCGGTACACCAATATTCCGGGTTGACAACCAAACCTTCTGACCCACCTTATAGTCCGGGGCGGGTCTCCTATGCCGGTTGGCCACCTGGATGTTGCGTTTTGTGGTCTTTAACAGGGCTTGGCGGGCGATGAGCCAAACTCGCCAACAGCGCTTGATGTAGGCTTGGACCAAGGGAACCGCTACCTCCCTCTCCTCCTCCGGGAACAGCGGTGGATCAAAACCAGATGACGCCTTGAAAGGGGAGACGCCCGTAGCTGTAGAGACCGTGGTGTTATGGATGTACTCAATCCAAGGAAGATACTTGCTCCAGGAGGATGAGCAGGAGGAGATGACACAGCGCAATGCAGCCTCAAGCTCCTGGTTAGCCCACTCACACTGGCCATTGCTCTGGGGATGATAACCAGAGGAGAGGCTGGCTGTGGCTCCCAGCGCTGCGCAGAAAGCCTTCCAGACCTGTGAGACAAACTGTGGTCCCCGGTCCGACACTATGTCGGCGGGGATGCCGTGGAGGTGGACCACATGTTGAACGAGGAGGTCCGCTGTTTCCTGGGCTGAAGGCAAACCCCGAAGAGGCACAAAATGGGCTGCCTTCGAGAAACGGTCCACAATGGTTAAAACTGTAGTGAAGTTGTCCGAGGTGGGCAAACCAGTCACGAAATCCATAGCCACGTGGGACCAGGGGCGAGAAGGGACCGGCAACGGGTGTAACAGGCCCGCTGGGGGGGATGATGTCGTCTTCCCGGTGGCGCACTGAGCGCAAGCCTGGATGTAGCCCACGACGTCCTGGTTGCACGGTGGCGCAGTGGTTAGCACTGCGGCAGCACAGTTTACCCTTGGCCGGGGGATTGTGGGGATTGTGGGATCGTGGGTTCGATCCCAGCCGCCGACCAACAGTGATTTGTGTGGAGTTTGCATGTTCTCCCCGTGTTGCGTGGGTTTACTCCGGGATTTCTCCGGTTTCCTCCCACATGCCAAAAACATGCATGTTAGGTTAATTGGCTGTTCTAAATTGTCCCTAGATATCTGTTTCCTATAGGCCCTTAGAATAGAGGGTTAGTATTAATGAAAGCGCTTTGAGTGGTCTTTGTGACTAGAAAAGCGCTATATAAGTGCAGGTTAGTTAGTTAGTAGTTAGTCCTTCTGTAGCCCTGGCCACCAGAAGGTCCTCTGGAGAAGGTCCACAGTCCGGCCCACCCCTGGGTAACAAGCCAACTTGGAGGCGTGACCCCACTCAATCACTTGGCCCCGAATGGCACGTGGAACAAACAGGCGCCCCCCCCCCCCTCCCCGGGTCCGGCTCAGTCCTCTGAGCCCGGCGAACCATCTTGCAGATACCCCAGGACAGAGCGCCCACGACGCAGGAGGGCGGCAGGATAGGAGTTTCCTGGTCCTCAGAGGATGGTGCGTAAAACTGCCGCGAGAGGGCATCCGGCTTACCGTTCTTACTTCCCGGCCGGTAAGTGATGGAAAAATTGAACCGGCCGAAGAAGAGGGACCAACGAGCCTGGCGTGCATTCAGGCGCTTCGCCGTCCTGAGGTACTCCAGGTTACGATGATCAGTCCATACGACGAACGGCTGAGCAGCCCCCTCCAGCCAGTGTCTCCACTCCTCCAAGGCGAGCTTCACTGCCAGCAGCTCCCTGTCTCCTATGCTGTAATTTCTCTCTGCCGGGGATAGACAATGAGAGAAGTAAGCACACGGGCGAATCTTACCATCCTCGGGAGAGCGTTGGGAGAGTACCGCTCCTACCCCCGAGTCAGAGGCGTCCACTTCCACCAAGCACTGCAGTTTCGGGTCCACCTGAGTTAGGACCCGGGCTGAAGCAAACTCCCTCTTCACTTTCTCAAACGCTCCGGCTGCCTCCTCACTCCAGCAAAACGGGGTCTTAGGGAAGGTGAGCGCAGTCAGAGGGCGAGCAATATTACCAAAGTTGGGCACAAACCTCCTATAGAAATTAGCAAAACCCAAGAATCCTTGAAGCTGCTTCCTAGAGGTGGGTGCAGGCCAATCCACTACTGCCTTGACCTTGGCCGGGTCAGGGAGCACCTGGTTCCGGGCTATTATGAACCCTAGGAAGGAGGTTTGGTCAGTATGGAACTCACATTTCTCGGCCTTGACAAACAGTTGATTCTCCAGGAGGCGCCGTAGTACCTTGCGGACATGCATCTGATGCTCTTCTAGGGTGCGAGAGAAGATCAGTATGTCGTCAAGATATACAAACACAAACGAGTTCAGGAAGTCCCACAAAACGCCATTTATTAAACGCTGGAAGACGGCCGGAGCGTTGGTTAACCCAAACGGCTTTACAAGGTACTCAAAATGCCCGCTTGGGGTCCGGAAAGCCGTCTTCCACTCGTCACCTTCTCTTATGCGCACTAGGTGATAAGCATTCCTGAGGTCTAACTTAGTAAACCAGGATGCCCCCTGGAGGGAGTCAAAGGCAGTGTTCATCAAGGGCAGAGTGTATTTGTCTTTTACCGTTATTTCGTTGAGACCCCAGAAGTCGATGCAGGGGCGTAACAAGCCGTCCTTCTTCCCGACGAAGAAGAACCCGGCTCCCACAGCCGAAGACGACGGGCGGATGATTCCAGAGGCCAGGGACTCCTTGATATATGTGTCCATAGCCTCGCGCTCCGGGGCTGATAGGCTGTATAGGCGGCTAGCAGGAAGAGGGGCCCCAGCCTTCAGATTAATTGCGCAGTCGTAAGGGCGATGGGGGGGGTAGAGACAACGCCCGAGACTTGCTAAAAACTAACCCCAGGTCATGGTAAACCTCTGGTACCTTGGACAGGTCCGGTGGTGACGAATGGGGCGGAGGCACCTTGACCAACGGGGCGCACGCCGCAGATTGGAGACAGGCACTCAGGCAGAACGTACTCCACGCTGAAATGCTCCCTGCTTGCCAGTCAATGGTGGGGTTATGCAATCGAAGCCAGGGGTACCCCAGGATGACGGGCGAAGAAGAGACGGGCAGGACTAGGAACCTAATCTCCTCCCTGTGATTTCCTGACACAATTATAGAAACTGGGGCCGTCTGATGGGCGACAGTGGTCAGGGACGCCTTGGACAGGGTGATGAGTTTGACAGGGGGATCTAGAGTCTGACAGCTAAGGCCCATCCGGGTTGCCAGGTCTCTAGAGATAAAATTCTGCTCAGCTCCTGAGTCTATTAATGCCAGTGTGGAGTGTTCTGTATGTGCATGGATCAGTCTGATGGGTAGACGGCAACTAGTAAGGGGTTCTTCTAATTTCTTGCCCGTGAATCCCCCTACTGTGATCCACGGGCCTTCCCTTTTAACCTACTGGGACACTCGAAAACCCCGTGTGACTCTTTCCCACAGTAGAAACAAAGGCCCAGATCCCTACGGCGCTGTCTCTCAGCTGCTGACACTTTAGACTGACATATAACCATAGCCTCTTGATCCGGGGATTCCTCTGACGCTGGTAGAGCGAGAAGAGGAGAGTTAGTGATGCGAGGGCGGGGTTTAACCGAACGGGAAGTAGCTCGCCGTTCGGCCGCCAGCTCCCTTATTCTGCTATCCAGACTAACCGTTAGGGCAATCAAATCACGCAAGTTGTCCGGTTTATCCCGTGCCGCTAATTCATCCTTTAACTCATCATTTAGACTGTGCAGGAAAATACCACACAGTGATGGCTCCCCCCACCCAATCTCTGCGGCCAGGACCCGGAAGTCAATAGCGTAGTCAGCAGCTGATCTCTTTCCCTGCTGTAGGCTCAACAGCCGTTCTGTCAACACCTCACCCCTATCAGTATGATCAAACATGGACATGAATTCTGTCACAAACTCCTGGTAAGTCAGCATGGAGTAGCTTGGTTTAGCCATGATGGAATATGCCCAATCTAAAGCTCTACCTGCCAACAAATTAACGACATAACCAATCCTGTTTGAGTCTAAGGCAAAATCTCCCGGAACGTGGAGAAAAACTGATTCACATTGAAAGATGAATCCTCGGGCTTCCCCGAGTTTTCCGCTGAACCGGGCAGGAGTGGGAACAGGGGTGAGGCGAGGGGTCGATGAGGTGTTAGCTTGACCTGACGCTGATCCTGCAGGGGCTGAAATATTTGCGGTCGGGGAGAACGTCTGGTGTCCTTCCAGACGATGCAGCCGACTGTTAATTAAGGTTAACTGGTTTAAGATTACTGTCTGCTGGTGTGCTAACAAATCTACCCGAGCGCTAAGTGTGTTGAGTTTGCGTGACAGTGAATTGTCCGCTGGGTCAACGTGACGGAGTCGTACTGACATGTTTAGGACCCAGGAGACAGACACTGACACGGGCAGATAGTGACAATAATCCCTTTATTGTAGAGTGAGAGTGTGTAGTGCGTGAGTGAGTGCAAGTATAGAGTTCTGGTCACTGGAACTGAGCAGTCCGGACAGAGACCTGGCAACCCTGTAACACACAAGCAGATACAATTACTGCTGTTCAGCACTCGTGAGTAATTGTAGGTGAAGGGGCTTACTTGGGTGATCCACAGGTAGCGTCCTGCTGACTTCCAGCAGCCGTGCAGCGTGGAGGTGAATGTGCTCGTGGCCGTGATAGTGAATCCACCTGTTGCTGTGATGATGGCAGTTCCTGTGATGGTGACGGCAGTGATTCCACTGACCGTGACGATGACAGTTCTGACGGCAGTGTTGGCAGTGATTCCACTGACCGTGACGATGACAGTTCCAATGGTGGTGATGACAGAGATTCCACTGATCGTGGTGATGACAGCTCCTGTAACTGAGACAGTAGCAGATCTTGCAGCTGAGGAGTAAGACGTACCCGTAGCAGAGGTGGTAGCGAGGAGCTACGTGGCTGAAGTGGCAACGCCCCGTCAGCTGGGGAAGCTGGTCCGCCGCCTGGGAGGTCCACCTGTGCACAGGGGTAAAGGCAAGGGGTTGAGTAACAAACAGTTCTCTTACGTGGCAGTTCCTGACAAGACGTTCTTGACGAGGCTTGTGAGCGAAGCTCTGGTTCATACTCCGATGAGGAGGACAGACGACTCCGTGACGGGCTGTCAGCAACACTGACTTTTAACAGCCGCTAATTGGCACCTGTTGGTCTGTGTGCAGCTGGGACTGATGAAGCCAATGATGGCCCAGAGGCCGCCATGACAAATACACTATAGGGGATTTGGGCTACCTCTAAGCATGTTTGTTAAGATTTTAAAGCATTTTTTTTTGTTATATTTAGGTAATATTTGAAGGTGAATAATACTGCCCATACCCGAAAACATTTGGAGATTTCTCCTTCAGTCTGGAAAGGACAGAATTGTCTCGACCCACCATCGTGTTGCAATTGTCCGAACCAAAGCCCACAACATTCTCCCATGGAATATTGTGCAATCTAAAAATAAATAAATAAATGGTGACTGTGAAGGAGAACGGTGACGTCCAGTCCCTCAATTTCCCTTTTCTTCAAGCTTTGTTTTCATCGCGGGCGGCGCGCTGCAAGAAGCCATTTTGAAAATCACAAAAACACTGCTTAGGTGCGCTTGTGGAGGATTGAAATAAGTGCAGGCGGACGCTGAGCGCTCTGCCAGCCCTGTACGCTACGGGGGTCACACACGAGGTGTTCCTCCACACTCTCAATAATTTTTTTTCCCGTATATTTTTCTTTTTGGCGTACAGAAATGGTAATACGCCCGTATTTGCTAAAATTGCATTTTCCCCGTATTAAAATACGGTGAAACCATATCACTTGACAGGTATGCTTTTAGCACCTCCCTTTCTTTTGCATATTTTTTTACATTCTATTGCTGCGGCAGTGGTTCCAAGGTGAAGAACGTGCTAATCACCCGTTCGTTCCAGAGTGCAGATTGCGACACAGACCATTCATTGGTGTGTTGCAAGGTCAAGCTGAAGCTGAAGAAATTCCATCGTGCTAGACAGCCTGGAAAGGCACGGATTGACACCAGCAAAATGGCTCAACCAGAACTTGTTGAGCAGTTTGCCTCCACCTTTGAGAAGGAACTTGGTGTACCACAAGAAGGAGAATCTGCAAAGCAAAAGTGGGAAGAGCTGCGAAACACCATCCACCGCACAGCCTTGGCTACCTTTGGGAGGAAGACCTCAAAGTCACAGGACTGGTTTGATGCCAAGTTGACCGAGATGACCCCCGTCATTGAAGCCAAGCGCTCAGCACTTGCTGAGTACAAGAAGTACCCAAACAAGAAGAATCTCCAGATTCTCAGGGCTGCGAGAAGCAAAGTTCAGCAGACTGCTCGGTGCTGTGCCAACGAGTACTGGACTCAGCTCAGCCAAGACATTCAAACCGCTGCCATAACAGGGAACATCCGTGGTATGTACGCTGGCATCAAGAAAGCACTTGGTCTGGCTCAGAGCAAGACAGCCCCCCTCAAATCCTCCACTGGGGAGATGACCACAGAAAAGAACAAGCAGATGGAGAGATGGGTGGAACACTACTCCGACCTCTACTCCAGACAGAACACCGTGACACCGTCAGCCCTTGATGCCATCGACTGCCTGCCATCCATGGATGAACTTGACGCCGAGCCAACCATCGACGAACTCAGCAAGGCCATTGGTAGTTTGGCCGCTGGCAAGGCACCCGGCAACGACGGCATACCCCCCGACCTGATCAAGCACTGCAAGACCGCCCTACTGCTGCCATTGCATGACGTCCTCTGCCAGTGTTGGAAGGAAGGTGCCATACCACAGGACATGAGGGACGCCAAAATCATCACCCTCTACAAAAACAAAGGGGAGAGAAGTGACTGCAACAACTACAGGGGCATCTCCCTCCTCAGCGTTGTTGGCAAAGTCTACGCACGAGTTGTTCTCGTTCGTCTACAGAAGCTTGCCAAACATGTCTACCCCGAGTCTCAGTGTGGTTTCCGCGCTGAGCGATCAACGGTAGACATGATATTCTCCATCCGCCAACTCCAGGAGAAATGCAGAGAACAGAACATGTCCCTGTACGTCGCCTTCATCGACCTCACCAAAGCGTTCGATCTGGTCAGCAGAGAGGGCCTTTTCAAGATCCTGCCAAAGATAGGATGCCCACCAAAGTTGCAAAGCCTGATCGAATCGTTTCACACCAACATGCAGGGGATAGTGCAGAACGATGGCAACGTCTCAGAGCCATTCAACATATGCAGCGGAGTGAAACAGGGCTGTGTACTTGCGCCAACCCTCTTTGGGATTTTCTTTGCTATGCTCCTGAGGCATGCCTTCAGCACCGCAACAGAGGGAATCTACCTGCACACAAGATCTGACGGCAGGCTTTTCAACCTCGCCCGCCTGAAAGCCAGAACCAAAGTACGCAAGGCTCTAATCAGAGACATGCTGTTTGCAGACGACGCTGCAGTCGCAACCCACACACAGCAGGAGCTTCAGACCCTGATGAACCGCTTCTCCCAGGCATGCAAGGACTTCGGGCTTACCATCAGCCTGAAGAAGACTAACGTCTTGGCGCAAGGCACGGAAGCACCACCAACCATCACCATCGACGACTACGAGCTGGAGGTCGTGAATCAGTTCACGTACCTGGGGTCCACGATCAGCAACAACCTCTCCCTTGATACAGAGATCAACAAGAGGATTGGAAAATCAGCCTTCACACTCGCTCGCCTCACCACACGAGTGTGGGAAAATCCCAAACTCTCTGTCAAGACGAAGATGGCAGTGTACAACACCTACGTCATCAGCACACTGCTCTATGGGAGTGAGACGTGGACAACATATGCCCGGCAGGAAAAGAGACTGAACTCCTTCCACTTGCACTGCATTCGCCACATCCTGGACACATCCTGGCAGGACAAAGTGCCCAACACAGAAGTTCTGTCCTGCGCCGGCCTTCCCTCCATGTTCACTCTACTCAGGCAGCGCAGGCTCCGCTGGCTAGGCCACATTCACCGTATGAAGGATGGCAGAATCCCCAAAGACGTCCTCTACGGAGAACTGGCAACTGGCAGGAGAGACGTTGGCCGCCCACAGCTGCGCTTTAGAGATGTCTGCAAGAGAGACATGAAGGCCCTGGAGATCAACACAGAGCGCTGGGAGGACCTTGCAACGGACCACTCCAAATGGAGAGGCACCCTGACCAGACAGCTCAAGGCGGGTGAAAAGAGACTGACTGCTTCAGCAGATGAAAAAAGGACCCGCAGGAAGAACTGCCACAGACCCAGCAGCATGGAGACCACCCACAAGTGCGACCTGTGTGACAGGGACTGCCATTCGCGCATCGGCCTGTTCAGCCACAGGCGGTGCTGTTCCAGCAGAGTAAACATTTCGGATTCTCTTCCATGGTCATCATAGACCGACGGAGGCCGACGACTTTGCTGCGGCACAGGTGGGGGATTCTCCACCCAGAGAAGGCAGCTGGGATAAGGGGGAACAATGGACCGGAGGAGGAAGTGCCACTGGGGGGTCTCAAATGGGACAGTATGGACTATGCACCCCTCTGGGAGAAGAGGAACCACCGGAGTCGTTGGAAGAGAGAAGAGCATGTTGGTGCAGAGGGGGAAGGACGATGAATCTTTCCTTTCTGCACACTTGTTCCTCAGGAACCTACCGGCTACAGCAAGGGCAATCCTGGCCAACTTGCCGCGGCTGGTTGCTAAGGGCTACCGCCCCCTGGCACAGGAAGCGGACTTCATCATTTTGGCAACCAGAACTCTCAGAGTGCAAGCAGCAGCACCGCCATCCATGAGGGACTCCAGCGAGGTCGAGGACCTGTTGGCGGTAGCCGGGACAGTAACCAAGAGACAAAGGAACTGGGTGATCTGTTTTTATCATCGCCGTTTTGGCTCAAATGCCCAGCGCTGCCAGTCACCATGCCAATTCAAGAAGCTGAGAAGACGGCACGTTCGAAATTCGGTTGCAGCTGCAACCGATAGCGACAGGAACAGACTGCTTTATGTCACGGACACACGTTCAGGGAGACGGTTTTTGGTGGACTCCGGCTCCCAAAAGAGCCTCAGTCTACTGGTCAATGCAGACAAGGTGGCAGGAGGCAGTGATCCCGAGCTCACGGCCACCAACGATTCCACCATCAGGACATTTGGAGAGTGGACACTGATGATATGCTAACATGGACGCAACTTTCAGTGGGACTTCATGGTAGCTGCAGGTTCTGCCCCCATTATTGCATTATAGCATAATAATATGCTGCTCGGAAAAGCGCTCCGGCCACCGGCGGAGTGAAGAAGCCTCACCGTTACAGGCCCGGTACCGTGGCTCCAGAGAGATCTGTCGCTACCAGAAATCCACGGAGCTGCTCATCCGTAAGCTGCCCTTCCAGCGTCTGGTGATGGAGATCGCTCAGGACTTCAAGACCGACCTGCGCTTCCAGAGCTCCGCCGTCATGGCTCTGCAGGAGGCCAGCGAGGCCTACCTGGTGGGTCTCCTCGAGGACACCAACCTGTGCGCCATCCACGCCAAGAGGGTCACCATCATCAGAATCAGAATCAGAATCAGAATGAGATTTATTGCCATTGTTCATGTAGTACACAAACTAGGAATTTGTCTCGGTGCAATGCTGCAACATTAAACATTAAACATTAAACATTAAACATCATGCCCAAAGACATCCAGCTGGCCCGCCCCATCCCCGGCGAGAGAGCTTAGACTTTCTGCTGCACATCCACCAACCACAATGCTCCGCACTGTGTGTCTATATATACGTATATACTGTATGTATGTATGTATATATATATACGTATATATATATACAGTATATATATATATATATATATATATATATATATATATATATATATATATATATATACAGTATATATATATATATATATATACATACATATATATATACATATATATATATACATATATATATATATATATATATATATATATATATATATATATATATATATATATATATATATATATATATACACATATATATATATATTAGTATGTACATATGTATACTAGCTGCTTTTGTTTTTTTCTTGCCTTCTGATTGTTGCTCTGAGTGTTGCTATCCCTGTGCTGTTGCAATCCTGGAATTTCCCCATTGTGGTACTAATAAAGGCTTATCTTATCTTATTTTAGGCGCAGATTTTTTATGTGCTTATGGGTTGTTAGTCGATGTTGCTAATAGGAGATTAGCGGATGCTGTCCCTTTTACCTCACTGCCCAGTACAGCTCGGGGAGATGGGTCGACAACACTGGCTAACGTTATAGCTCCAGGGGATAAGTACTGTCACAGTTTGAAACTGGAAATTACTGTGAACATGAAATTTTAAATGTAAGACTCCAGAGCCACAACAACACAAACCCTCACAGGCAGAATATCAGTTAAACATTTTACTTCACAATCCTAAAATGATTTACAAAATACACCAGTTCAAAACAAAAACACAAGTTAAAAATGTGCACAGCCTAAAAAAAATACGATCGCATTATAGTCTAAAAAATACCTAAGAATTTGTCCAGGGGGGAAATAACTGGAGTGGTGGCTCAGTTGGTAGAGCATCATCCCCACACCCAGGAGGCAGGGGTTCAAATCCCGGCCTGGTCATGCCGAAGACAATATAGAAGTGGAACTTCCTGCCATCCAGCTTGGTGCTCAGCAATAAATGGAATGGAGGAGGGAATTCTGTGGCGGCGCCTTGCATGGCAGCGGCCCTCTGATTCTGCACTTGGGGTGTGTGTGATTTACAGTGTAGATAGGTAAAGCACAATCTCGTTCTGCTGTACATGATTGGTTGTACGGCTGAATGACAGTAAGGGTGAAAAGTGAAAGCAAAGCAAAGCAATAAATATCATTAATCCAACTGAGCTAAAATAGGAGTTACCCCTTACACTAAACAGGCAGAAAGAGAACCCTTGACGTGTTTTGCAGCTGGGCGGGTGCGTGTCCGCTAACCCATCGAAGCACGATCAAACGCTGCCGTCCTCACCGACCCCATCACGACATGCTGTTCATCAGGGCTTGTCCGTAGCCCATCGTACGTGTCCCTGGTGGGAAATTCTGACACCAGGGGAAAAGAAGCAGGCAGGAGGAGAGGAGAGGGGCAGGCTCCTACGGTTCCATCGCCTGGGCTTACTTGCAGCACAAAACTCAACAGCCCACTGACATCCCGGGTGGCTGATGATCATTCACATGCACACAGATAATCAACACGTTCCTTTCACTTATCTGTGTACAAGCCTTTCTCCACACAGCTGCATCTACTTCGGCTGGACTTTCTGGCGTCTTCAAGGCCTCTTCGGTTCCAAGCTGCCACTGCCAATCCCAGCACCTGCTGTGTTCATACCATCCCACTCATGTGAGCCTCCCTTCTACGTCCTCTCCCTCCACCTTGCCTGCTCCATCAGTCCATCCATCCGTCCATCTCGGTCAAATCTGTGTCCCAACCCTTTCCTTTCTCCTTCTCTGTCCTTTTTCCATTTCGCCGTTCCTTCCCTCGTTTCCTCTGCTCTCCCTCTTTGACCCCCGAGTGCTCTACCCGAGTGTCCCCCCCTTCTTCTTCCTCCTCCTTTCCTCTCTCTTCTCTCCGTCCTTCCCTCTGTCCATCCTTCTTTCCTTCCCCTCAGTCCTGCATCATCCTTTAATAGGTCCCAACGGGGAAGAATTTGCAGCTGGAGCTCACTGATTGGTTCCTCCTGATTGAATCAGTCAGCTCAGGTGTAAACAATAATCAAACCAAAACACAACAGAAATGAACTCAAATTTCAAAGCATACAAAATCACGCCACAAAATCCAACATGCAATACATTAAGAAAATAATAAAATTCACACTAAGCAGCCCTAGAGCTGCAATAAATAAAAAATAAAATACACACCTACAACCCTGGACCTGCTTCCCTGACAGTACCAACATTTGCTCACACAGTTCCCAGCACTCACTGTCCCGACTTTTTCGGCTACGATAAGGAAAAAGGGGGTCGAACACTTCATAACGACATAAGGCCCGCCGGTGTTCACGTGATCTTGGTGCTTGGATGCAGCTAAACTGGCCAGCGTGACAGAGGAGTTTGCCAACTTAGAGCAGTTGGGCATCATCGGGTGCTCCAACAGCCCGTGGGCATCCCCGCTACACATGGTGCTGAAACCCGACGGGTCGTGGCAACCGTGCAGCGATTTCCAGCGCTTGAAAAATGCCACAGAACACGATTGTTATACCATTAGGCACATCCAGGATTTTTCCATGCACCTGGCCGGGGCGCGTGTTTTTTCGAAAGTGGAGCTGGTCCGCAGATACCATCAGGTCCCAGTGCGCACGGAGGATGTTCCAGAAACAGCAGCAATAACTCCTTTTGGCCTTTTCGAATTTTTATGCATGCCATTCAGATTAAAAGGTGTGGTGAAGACTTTCCAGAGGATGATGGACATTGTCCTTCGCGACTTGTCCTTCATTTTCATCTACTTAGATGACATTCTGGTAGCTAGCGTGTCCGAGGAGGAGCACATCACCCATCTCAAGACGGTTTTCCAGAGGTTGGAAGTGCACGGGCTTATAGTGAACCTAGCGAAGTGCCAGTTCGGTGTGCCTGTGATCGATTTTTTGGGCTACTGCATTTCACCGGAGGGCGTGATTTTGCTACAGGATAAGGCACGCGCCATGTCAGACTTTCCATGTCCACAGACCGTGAGGGCCCTGCAGAAATTTTTGGGGATGGTCAATTTTTATAACCATTTCCTTCCCTGGGCAGCCCAGCTGATGCAGCCATTGTATGCTGCGTTGAAAAAAAAGAAGCCCGCAGAGCACGTCCACTGGACTCCCGTGAGAGTCCAGGCTTTCACAAACGCCAAGACAGCGCTTGCCGATGCCGCGTTGCTAGCTCATCCAGATCTGTCGGAATGGATAGCGCTCACTACGGACGTGTCTGATGTTGCCATAGGAGCAGTGGTAGAGCAGTACATCTCCAGTTTGTGGCAGCTGCTCGCATTTTTCAGTCAGACTTTGCGCAACAGTGAACGCAAATACAGCACATTCGACAGAGAGTTGTTGGCTCTACACCTGGCGACATGCCATTTCCAGTTTTGGCTAGGAGGGCGCATGTTCACCAGGTTCGTGGACAATAAGCTGCTGATGTATGTAATGTCCAAGGTCTTGGAACCATGGCCGAACCGGCAGCACCGGCATTTGGCCGTGATCTCAGAGTTTACGACTGACATTCAACATGTTGCCGGTAAACTCAACAGTGTGGCCGATTGTCTGTCATGCGTGCTAGTCTCCCTGGTATACATGGGAATAGATTTCCCGATGATGGCCGCGAATCAAGCTGAGGACACGGACATTTGCGCGCTCCAGTCTGCGCCTTCTGAGTTAAGGCTGGAGAGCAGGGTTGTGCAAGAAGGGTGCCCTCCCTTGCTCTGCAACATCTCCACCGGCCACCCACATACGATGGTTCCGGGCCGTTGGCGCTGTCGCGTTTTTGAGTCGGTCCACTCCCTTTCACATCTGGGAGTGTTTGCTTCGATGAAGCTAGAGGGGGCGAAATTCGTTTTGCCACGCTTGTGCAAGGATGTGAAGGAGTGGGCTGCAGCTTGCGCCGCTTGCCAGCAGGCCAAAGTGCACAAAAACAGCAGAGCCCCCCTTGAGCCATTCCAAATCCTGGCCAGAAGGATCGATCACGTCCACATGGATTTGGTGGGATCCCCCCCCCCCACCACCACCATCACAAGGTTTCACTCACCTTTTAACAATTGTGGACCACACCACGCGCTGGCCTGAAGTGGTCACGCTGGCTTCCATCTTGTCTGCAGAAGTGGCTTGTGCTTTTTTGTCGGCTTGGGTTGCACGGTTCGGATCCCCGTCAGACATCACTTCCAAAAGGGGTCCACAATTCATTTCGGAACTCTTGTCCGTGATGGCCCAGAGTCTGGGGGTCAAAATTAACTGTACTACCCCATACAACCCCCAAGCTAACGGGTTATGCAAGCGTTTTCATAGGTCGCTTAAAGCAGTGCTCAGAGCTTCACTCACGGACACAAATTGGGTCGACCGCCTGCCCTGGGTTCTTTTAGGGTTGCGCTCGACACCAAAGGAGGGTTTGGCAGCCTCCCTGGCAGTAGTTGTTTTTTTCTCAGCCGCTGCGGATCTTTGGAGAGTTTTTTCTGGAAAACCCCGTGCCCGAGGCTGACCCGCCCACGTAATTTTTCACCGTACAGAGGCTTTTATTGTACCGGGCCCAGCCCACCATTGTTTTCCCCGCACCTTTGTCCCAAAGATTTTACAGAACACCAGCTTTATTTTCATCAGGCACGATGCTCACCAGATCCTGCTGTGCCCACTGTACGACGGACTGTTCAGGGTGTTGGAACCTGGGGTGAAGCATTTTGTGTTAGACTTGGAGGGGCGTAGGGACATCGTCTGCATCGACAGGCTGAAGCCCGCTTTTGTGTTTGCAGACAAGCAGGTGGTGTTGGCCCAAGCTCCCCGGCACGGACGTCCACCATTGGTGGCTCTGCAAGTTTGTGTTCCCTCAATAGACACCTGCGCACGTAAAGGTGATGTGTTTCCCCCCTCCTTTTTCCTTCCACAGACTGGCGTGCCCTCCTGTACACCTCGCCAGCAGGGTGCTCCGACTGGATTGGCATCCCCCCGCTACAGCTGCTATGGGCGCCAGCTCAATTCCAAAGGACAGGGGGGTTAGTGCCCTTTCTGGGTGTTCGGGGGAGGGGGCTGTGTGGTGGCACGGGTGGGGGATTCTCCACCCAGAGAAAGAAGCTGGGATAAGGGGGATCAATGGACCAGAGGAGGAAGTGTCACCAGGGGGTCTCAAATGGGACAGTATGGACTATGCACCCCCCGGGGAGAAAAGGAACTGCAGGAGCTGCTGGAAGAAAGAAGGGTGTGAGCAGCGGGACCGGCGTTATGTTCAGTTAATGTGCCACACAGGTCTTTGTTCCTAACAGTGTATTATGGGCGGAAGTTCTGGGTCTCAATGCATGGAATTAAAGGTATAAAAGAGGAATGCACAGAGACCCGGGAGCTCTTTTACTGTACAATGTGTTGGAGAAGGAATACAGTTCATGTGTCATTCAGCTCATTGCCTCGCCTGTTTCCTTTCTCCACACTATAATAACATGCTCCACTGATTCAGTTACATTAAAAAAGCTACAATTCCCATTTTCATGTTTCCCCAAAATAAACAGTGTCTTATTTAATAAGCGACTTTCGCATTACGAGTGCACATGTGCGGACTATGTGAGTTCAAAGTTCACAAGTACCAAACATTCCGGTAGCCGCCTTGATTTTGTATAGAGACAGTGCTGTCACACCTAAACAACTGCGTTTAAAGTCTGTTTCAAACTCTCAATCACCGTTATGCCAGGTGCACATTGTGCCATAGTTAAGTGTGGGAACGGCATGTATCATCTGGAGCGGTGGAAAAAGCAAATTTTCAGCATGCACACCTGTAACTTCGGGACCAGCGTGTGCACATGGCCACCGCGATTCACGTTATATACATTCCCCACGGAGCTGAAGTATCCGGACGGACATAATTGTTGGATTAAAGCAGTAAGTCTATATTGTAACATAATTAAACAGTGTTGTGTATTGTTCAAGTTCTAGCCTAACTGACACGAGTCTAAACTCTGAAGTAGTTGGTACGGACAGGCAGGCCTGGATCTAGGACATAGTTCTTTGTATATTGGTAATGAAGCTTGATCTACACAGAAATGTATTTAAGGCCATTGATAAGTAGGCTGGTATAAAATAAAATTGCAAATCATTGAAAACATGTGGTACTTAAACTAGAGTAGTATCGACCTATGCATCTAAGTAAGCAGGCTATAGTGAAATTTACTCAAAATGACAAAACCAAAGTTGAGCTGTCAAACCACTCGCTTACCTTCTTTGTAGTCATTTCGGAGTCTCGCAAGTAAGGGTGCTTGGTCCTTTGATAACAAAAAATCTGCTATGTCAGCATACATACAGTGGGGCCATTTTGGCCAATTTCTGCAAGGTGGCCAATACATGCAACTAGTTGATCCTTTGCTTTTGCGGGTACAACCGGGAAGACCCCTACGCATTGTGGAGAGAGGAATAACCAGGCCAAGCATTCAAAGCAGATGAATTTTATTCACTCTCTCACATCTCTCAGAATTGAAAACATTAACCTCATGTAGCAAGGGCTCTCTTTTATATTACAACACTCAAGTCCCTGCTGCCTGAGGTCTTGCATCACAATTCATTCTCGCATCACAATTCCTATTGTCCCCCAGCCCCTTAATCCCCATGTTCTTCTGTCAGAGGAAATTACTGCATCTCCTTCCTTCCTGTCTGAGATGAATACCACAGCATGGGTCCCCCATAACTCCCCCCCCCCGAGTCTCAGACTGAGTGTTAACTCTCACATCCTCTTGGCTTCAGCCTCCGCCCATAGCTGCTGTAACGAGGGGTCTTCGGCTCCGCGGCGCTGCTATGCCGGTGGGGGGTTCCTGGGGGTGTGTCTGTCTGTGGGTGGACAATGGGGGGGGGGACATTCAGCATGCTCATATGACTGCTCTGATGAGTCGTTTACCTGAGGGGTTCTCAGGGGGGGTCTTCCATGCCGAGGAGCTCGAGCCAACACCACCTGCTCGTCTGCCACCACAAAGGCGGGCTTAAGTCTGTCTATACAGATTTTCTCCTGGCGATCCCCAAGTCTAACACAAAATGTTTGTCCCCGTGTTCCAGCACTCTAAACGGGCCATCATAGGGTGGGCGCAATGGGGGCCGGTGGGCATCATGCCTGACAAACACGAACGCCACGTCCTTCAAGGTTTTCTGCACAAAAGCGCGGTGAAAACAGTGGTGGGCCAGGCCAGGTAGCGTCCCTGCATCTGCTCTATGCCGTGAACACGGGGACGGATGGGTGTTCGGCGCGGGGTTATCTGGTTAAAATTCCCCAGGGAGCCACAGCAGTTGAGAAAAAACCAGCTCTGCTGGGGAAGCCTTCAAATCCTCTTTCGGTGCCGAATGCAACCCTAATAGAACCCACAGCAAACGGTCCACCCAATTTGCATCCGTAAGCAAAGCCCTGAGCGCTGCTTTCAGTGACCTATGGAAACGCTTGCATAACCCATTGGCCTGTGGGTTGTATGCAGTTGTGCGATGAATTGCGACGCCCAGGCTCCGGGCCATCGTGGACAAGAGGTCAGAAACAAACCGAGGGCCCTGATCAGACATGATGTCCGAAGGGGTGCCAAAATGTGCCACCCATGTTGTTAAAAAAGCGCATGCCACGTCTGCGGACGCGGTGGAAGCTAGCGGGACTGCTTCTGGCCATCGTGTAAACGGTAAATGGTAAATGGCATTCACTTATATAGCGCTTTTATTCTCATCTCTTGATGACCAAAGCGCTTTACAGATCCTGCTATCCACCCATTCACACACACATTCACACACATTCACAACGCGTGTGGTGCGGTCCACCACTGTCAGGAGGTGTGTGAACCCCTGCGATGGTGGGAGGGGGTCCATGAGGCCCACGTGAACGTGGTCAGACCTCTTAGCTGGGATATGGAACAGCTCCAAAGGGGCCTTTGTGTGCCTGTGCACTTTGGCTCGTTGGCACGCTACGCAGGCTGCAGCCCACTCTTTCACCTGTTTGCGCAGGCTCGGCCAGACAAACTTTGCTCCCACCATTTTGACTGACGCGCGCACTCCTGGGCGCGCCAGGGAGTGAACGGACTCAAAAACGCGGAGGCACCAAGCGCGTGGGACCACCAGGCACAGGCGTCCTGTGGAGACATCACAGATTGGGGGGGGCCCCCATCTTGCAGTACCTTGCTCTCCAGCCTTAACCCTTTTGATCCAGACTGGAGCGCGTACACGTCTGCATCGCCGATCTGCTCTGCGGCCATGGCCGTGTAATCTATCCCTACATAGACTGGGCCACTAGTGCGCGCGAGAGGCAGTCCACCACCACATTAAGTTTACCGACCACATGGTGAATGTCGGTCGTAAACTCCGAGATCGCGGCCAGCTGTTTCTGCTGCCGGCCCGACCATGGTTCTGAAACCTTGGCTATTGCGTACGTTAGCGGCTTATGGTCCACGAACGCAGTGAAGTTGCACCCTTCCAGCCAGTGGCGTATGACCAGGTGGAGAGCCAGTAATTCTCTGTCAAACGCGCTGTATTTATGCTCACTGTCATGCAAAGACTTGCTAAAAAAGGTGAGCGGCTGCCAAGAACCGGCGACACATTGCTCCACGACGGCCCCTATGGCCACGTCCGAGGCGTTGGTGGTGAGTGCTATCCGAGCCGCCGGGTCCGGGTGTGCCAGTAGTGTGGCGGTTGCCAGGGCTGTTTTAACCTCAGAGAACGCCTGCTCCCGCTCAGGAGTCCAGTCGACTCTGTCCGCCGGTTTCCGTTTCTTGAATGCGGAGTACAATGGCTGCATGAGCTGGGCTGCACAGGGGAGGAACCAGTTATAAAAGTTAACCATCCCCAAAAACTCCTGCAGTACCCTGACTGTCTGAGGCCGGGGAAAATTCTCCACTGCGCGCACCTTGTCCGGCAAGGGTATCACTCCCTCTGGTAAGATGCTGTGTCCCAAAAAATCTATCCCCGTCATGCCGAACTGGCATTTCACCAGGTTGATTATTAACCCATGCTCCTCTAACCGCTCGCGTGTCTTGGTCCACAGAGCCCGGCACCATCTCAGGTGTGCCTGGATGGAAGGAACCGCTAGCTCCGCCTCCTGCTCCGGGAACAAAGGTGGATCATAACCCAAGGACGCCTTGAAGGGGGACATCCCTGTGGCAGAAGACCGAGCTGTGTTGTGGGCGTACTCTACCCAAGACAGGTGCGTGCTCCAAGAGGACGGTTTAGAGGAAGTGACGCAGCGTAGGGCAGCTTCCAGCTCCTGGTTGGCCCATTCACACTGCCCGTTGGATTGTGGGTGGTGACCGGAGGAGAGGCTAACTGGCCCCCAGGGCGTTGCAAAAACACTTCCACACCTCTGAGACAAACTGGGGCCCCCGATCGGAGACGACGTCCACCGGTATCCCGTGTAGCCTGACCATGTGCTGAACCAGGAGGTCCGCTGTCTCCCGCGCTGTTGGAAGACCCCAAAGTGGCACGAAGTGGGCGGCCTTGGAGAATCGATCCACGATGGTCAACACGGCGTTATAGGAGTTAGAGGTTGGGAGACCGGTGACGAAGTCAAGGGCTATGTGGGACCAGGGTCTGCCAGGGGTCGGCAGGGGCTGGAGCAAACCCGCGGGGGGAGAATTTCCTGACTTGGCGGTGGCACACACAGGACACGCCCGGACGTAGTTGGCGGCATCCTTCTGCAGACCTGGCCGCCAGAAGGAATGCTGGAGGAGATCCACCAGCCGGGATACGCCAGGGTGACAGGCGAGTTTGAAGGTGTGAACCCAATGGATGACCTCCCCCCGGACAGAAGATGGAACGAACAGCCTTCCCTCCGGTCCGCCGCCAGGGTCTGGTTCAGTCTCCTGCGCCCTCCGGATCTTGTCCCTGATGGACCAGGAAATTGCCCCTACCACACACGAGCTGGGAAGGATGGCATGGCCCGGCTCCTCTGACGTCTCAGGGGCGAACTGCCTGGAGAGGGGAAAAAAAAAAAAAAAAAAAAAAAAAAATTCCATCTACTGTCACAGTTTTTACTCCAGACCGACCCTGCTGGCAAAACAGTGGTATGGCAGGATGACCGACTGAGGGAAAATTCATTAGATATCTTTGTAATGTAAAACATTGGCATCTTTGGTATAATAACTGTTGTTTCTACATACCATTTACTTATTTGCCATATGTAGAAAAAAACTACATGTAGCTCCTTTAAAATATACAATATCTGTCAACACAGCAAGAATATTTTACTTTAAAATATAGTCCAAAGTACATGAAACAAGTCAAATGCAAAGAGATATTTTGTCCGACTAAAACAGGTGTACACAGTCCTGAAAAAATATTTCTGCTTCCCATGCAGTTATGTGAGAGCATCTCATTGCTTTAACCCTTTAACGGCCTACCCGTCTCTAAGAACGGGTAGGCTGTTCTTAGAGCCAGGGCGATAGGTAATGGTGAAGCGGAACCGGGTGAAGAACAGGGACCAGCGCACCTGGCGGGCATTCAGACGTCTAGCAGATCAAAGATACTCCAAGTTCTTATGGTCCGTCAGCACCACGAATGGTAATGCAGCCCCCTCCAGCCAGTGGCGCCACTCCTGCAGGGCGAGCTTGATGGCGAGAAGCTCCCTATCCCCGACGTCGTAATTCCGCTCGGCCGAGGACAGACGCCGTGAGAAGAAGGCGCAGGGTCGCTTGACCCCATCGGTGGATGATCGCTGGGATAGCACCGCCCCCACTCCCGTATCAGACGCGTCGACTTCCACCAGGCACTGCAGAGCGGGGTCGACCTGGGTCAGGAACCGGGAGGAGGAGAACTCCGTCTTCAACGCCTGGAACGCCACAGCGACCTCTTCGGTCCAGCGGAAGGTGTTCTTGGGGGAAGTGAGACGGGTCAGCGGGGCAACGATGGCACCGAAGTTAGGCACAAAACGGCGGTAGAAGTTGGCAAACCCAATGAATTGCTGGACCTGCTTCCTGGAGGTCGGCATGGGCCATTCAACCACCGCTTTAACCTTCGCGGGGTCAGGTAGGACCTGGTTGTGTGAGATAACAAACCCTAAGAAGGAGGTGGTCTTGGCGTAAAACTCACACTTCTCGGCTTTGACATACAACCTGTTTTCCAGCAGCCGCTGCAAGACCCGCCTCACATGCACCTGATGTTCCTCTTGTGACCTGGAGAAGATGAGGATGTCATCCAGGTACACGAACACGAAGAGGCCGAGGAAATCACGCAGGACGTCATTGATTAGGCGTTGAAAAACGGCAGGGGCGTTGGTCAGTCCAAAGGACATCACCAGGTACTCAAAATGCCCACTAGGCATTCTAAAGGCTGTCTTCCACTCATCCCCCTCCCTGATCCGGACGAGGTGGTATGCACTGCGAAGATCCAATTTGGTGAACCAGGTCGCCCCCTGCAGGGAGTGGAAGGCAGTGTCCATCAGTGGCAGGGTGTAACGGTCCTTCTCCGTGATGTCATTCAAGGCCCGGAAGTCGATACATGGGCGGAGAGACCCATCCTTCTTCGACACGGAGAAGAACCCTGCGCCGAGTGGAGACGAGGAGGGGCGGATGATACCTGTGTTGAGTGACTCCTTGATATAACTGTCCATTGCTTCCCGCTCCGGTGCTGACAGACTGTAAAGATGTCCCGACGGCAGGGGCGCCCCCGGGCGGAGGTTGATGGCGCAGTCGTAGGGCCGGTGAGGAGGAAGCGACATCGCCCTGGACTTGCTGAAAACAAGACCCAGATCATGGAACTCCGAGGGCACCAGGGTGAGATCCGGAGGCGCGACGTCCTTAACCGGGGGAGGAGAAGACGGGGCGCAGGCTGCGGATTGTAAGCAGGTGCCCATGCAGAATGAACTCCAGGCGGCGATCTTTCCTGTCTGCCAATCCAGCACGGGGTTGTGCAGATGCAACCAGGGGTACCCAAGGATGACAGGCGTCACAGAGGAAGACAGGATGTACAGGGTGAGATCCTCTTGGTGGTTACCCGAGATTATGACTGGGACTGGTTGCGTGCGATGAGGGTGATCAGGCTGAGAGGAGGGGCCAGAGGGTGGCAGGGAATGCCCAAACGGGTTGCCAGGCTCTTTGAAATGAAGCTCTGCTCTGCTCCTGAGTCCACCAATGCGTGTGTGAGATGCCCCGTGGCGTTGTGACAGAATCGGATGGGCAAGGATAGACTTGTGAGGGGATTTGACCGGTTAGAGTCTGCGAGGCCCCCTACAGTGACTCGCGGACCTCCCCGTTTGGCTTCTCTGGGCAATGCTCCACGGTGTGTTGATCTCCTCCGCAATACATGCAGAGGCCCAACTCCCAGCGGTGCTGTTTCTCTGCTAGGGGGAGCTTTGACCGACCAACCACCATCACCTCCGATTCCTCGGAAGACTCTGGTGGAGGTAATGCCAGGGGGCAGCCTTGAAGCGTGCGGACGGAGCCTCCACGTGAGCGGCTGATGGACTTCTGCTCGGTAGACCGTTCACGCAGCCTGTTATCCAAACTAATGGTGGTGGAGATCAGCTCCACAAGTGTCTCCGGAAGATCTCGACCAGCCAGCTCATCCCTCAGACCAGAGCTGAGGCTGCGGAGGAAGATGCCACAGAGTGCGGCCTCATCCCAGCCAACCTCCTCCGCTGCAACCCAGAAGTCGATAGCGTAATCCGCCGCTGACCGGCTTCCCTGTTGGAGACCAAGGAGCCGGTCAGTTAGGACGCTATCGCGCCGGGAATGATCAAAGACCTCGAGAAAGCTCTGCACAAACTGGCTATAGGAGAGGTTCGTGTAACTGGGCTTCGCCATAACGGTGTAAGCCCAAGTTAGCGCTCGCCCCTCCAGAAGATTACCGATGTAGCCAATTCGGCTGTGGTCTGAGGGGAAATCCCCGGGAATGCGCAGAAACACTGACTCACACTGCATAATGAACCCCCGCGCTCCGCTGAGCTTCCCGCTGAAGCAGGCGGGGGTTGGGATCGGTGTGAGTCGGGTTGGCGTCCCCGAGGTAGACTGACCGAGCACCGGAGCGACAGGAGCTAGTCCACCCTGGCGAGCCGAGGGGAACGCCTGCTGGGGGTCCAAGCGGTCTAACCGGTGAGTTATGTTAACCAACTGGTTTAAAATCACCTGCTGTTGATGGGCTATTAAATCCACCCGAGCCTCGAGGGTGGAAAGACGGCGTGCGAGCCCACTGTCTGCTGAGCCGCTCTGCTGGAGCCGTACTGACATAATGTCTGGCCCAGGAAACACGCACGCAGGCTCAGGATAGATTTAACAGCTTTATTCAACAAGCAGGTGTGTCTGAATGGATGTATGCGGTATGTGTATGTGTTGGGGGTGAACGCCGATGTGCAGGAAGCAGAGCAGTGCGCCGTACAGCCGGACAACCCTATGGAGAGAGAGCAGAGGACAAGGGTAACGGGCACAACACCTGGACAGGGATAATGAGTCTGAGTGTTGCTTACTTGTGGGTACAGGTGGCTGGCGTTGGCAAGGGGAGAGCCCGGGAGACAGCGTACTGCAGAGCCTGCGTAGATGGTGAAGATGGGTCGGCGATGACAGGGGAAATCCGCCGCCGGGGAATCCACCTGTGCACAGGGGTGAAGAACTTGGAGAAAGGTAAGGGATGCTTACGCGTAGTTGAAGTCTTGCTGGTGATCAGAGGTTGATTCACGAGCTACGAAGTGCCGATGCGAACAGACGGCTCCAGACCGCAGCACTGGGCCGAGTGGGCTAAATAGCCCGCTGTTGACGAGGCGCACGTGTGCGCACAGCTGAAGCCGCTGATGAGCGGCGAGTCGTGACACCCTGGTTCCATCAATATGGACTTCCTCCCCTTTTTTGCACTGCTGCTACTTTTCCTCCGGCTCTTTGTCTCTGAGGTAAACGCGATCGGCATCATGGCGGACAGAATACATTAATCCAGGGATATGTTGCTGCATTTAAACACGGTTGATGCAGCGGCTGTGATTGAGCCTAAGCCGCAACTGCCGGACTTTATTTTGAGAGACGGACACAGCGGTGAAAAAAGAGACGGGAGAAGGAAACGCGGAAAGCGTGGAGGTGTGAAATTGTGCCTGAGAAGACATCAGTTTGGTAACATTCCTCTTCCTTCTATGATTTTTGGGAACGTACAATCTCTGAGGAACAAGGTGGATGAAATTCAAGGGAATGTACGCTACCAGAAGGACTTTAAGAACTGCTGTGTCATGGCTTTCACCGAGTCTTGGCTTAATGCGCATGACCGGGACACAGACCTGTAGATTGATGGCTTTGGAGCCCCGCTGCGCTCGGATCGGCAGGAAGAGGTAACGGGGAAACGTCAGGGGGGCGGTGTATGTTTATACATTAATAAGCAGTACTGCACGTCTGTCACGGTCAGAGAGCGCATCTGTACACCTGATGTGGAGCTGCTGTCTGTGTCACTACGCCCCTTTTATTTGCCTCACGAGTTCCCCCAGCTTTTCATCACAACTGTGTACATTCACCCGAGGGCAGATGCTGACTCCGCCTCCAGCACCGTCTTTGATGTGGTCCAGCGGCTGCAATCAATTTCTCCAGAGGTGCCAAACTTCATTCTTGGGTATTTTAACCATGTTTCTTTAAAGAAGACACTAAAAAACTTTTATCAGTATGTCTTCTGCCCAACCAGGCGAAAAAAGACATTGGACCTGTGTTATGGATCCATAGAGAGGGCCTATAAATCACTCCCCCTTCCTCCTGTAGGATCCTCAGATCACAACTGTGTACATTTGCTGCCCACATATAAAACTGCTCTCAGAAGAGGCAAGGTGGAGACGAACACTGATGTGTGGACAGAGGATTCAGTGCACAGCCTCCAGGAATGCTTTAACTGTACAGACTGAGAGATGTTCACACTGGCCTGCGGGGATGATTTGGACTCTTTGGTGGACGTCACATACACGGCTTTCTGTAAAAATAAGATCGTTCCACGTAAACGTGTCAAAATATATCCCAACAACAAGCCATGGGTTACAAAATCAGTTAAATCCTGCTTACAGAGGAAAGCACTTGCCTTTAAAAAGGGGTCTGTTTCTGAGCTACAGGTTGCCACAAAAGAGCTGAAGTCCGAAATTTTAAGAGCAAAACAGAATTATAAATCAGAAATGGAAAGCAAGATGGCAACAAAGAAACTTGGTTCAGCCTGGGCCAGTATGAAAACTATTGCAGGCCTTCAGAGCACAGAGCACAGTAATTATGTGTTTTTAGATGGTTTTAATTCAGACACAGAGCTGGCTAATGCTCTTAATTGTTTTTATGGTCGTTTTGACTCCTTTGATTTTAGCACAGAAACCCAAGATTTGAAACAGAAACTCAAAGACAATCAGCACTTTAATATTGAGGTGCAGGATGTTAAAAGGGAGTTCTGCGCTGTAAAAGTGAACAAAAGTCAGGGCCCTGATAATATATGTGGGCGCTTGGTAAAGTCCTGTGCACATGAACTGAGTCCTATATTTCATTACATTTTCAACAAGTCCTTACAGACACAACGTGCCTAAGATCTGGAAGGAAGCCGTGGTTGTTCCCGTTCCAAAATCCAGCTGTCCTAAAACGGTAAACAACTTTAGAGCTTTGACTTCAATTTTAATGAAAATTTTTGAAAAATTGGTCAGATGTGAGGTCCTAAAGCAGACTGAGCATGCATTGGATCCCCTGCAGTTTGCCTATAGGCCTCACAGAGGAGTGGAGGATGCCACTGTCACTCTGTTTAACATGCTTTTTAAACATCTGGATTTTAATGGGACACATGCCAGACTTCTATTTGTGGACTTTTCCTCCGCCTTTAATACAATCCAACCTCATATCTTAGTTGAAAGGCTCTTGCAGCAATTTGATTTGAGCAATAATCTGATGGGTTGGATTCTGGATTTCTTAACCAACAGGACGCAGAGAGTTAGGGTCAATGGTACATTGTCGGACCTAAATTGCTCTTCTACTGGCTCTCCTCAGGGGTGTGTGTTGTCACCACTACTCTTCATCCTGTACACAAACATGTGTCGGAGCAGACATGACAACAGACACATTATAAAGTATGCTGATGACTCAGTCATTGTCAGTCTCCTCCAGGATGGTGAGAGTGGCCACGGCCCAGTAGTTGATGATTTTGTTCACTGGTGTGAGGATTCCTACCTGCAGCTGAATATGACAAAAACTAAAGACATGATTATTGACTTTAGGAGGAAAAATCCCAGGCACAAAGTCACCGTACTAAAAGGCCAGACCACCGAATGTGTACAATCCTACAAATATCTTGGGATGATTATTGATGGTAATTTAAAGTTTGAAGAGAACTGTGAAAGGGTGTGCAAAAAGGGTCAGCAACATTTGCATTGCTTGAGAAAACTTGCACGCTTCCAAGTTGTCCGAACCATAATGACAATGTTTTATCGGGCTTTTATTGAATCTGTTTTATACTTTTCTTTAGTGTCATGGTTTGGTCAGATAAAACTGAAGCAGAGGAAATCCTTGGATCAGGTAGTTAGATGGTCCAGTCGTTTGCTTGGTGAGCCACAGCTGAGCCTGACATCTCTGTACACCAGACAAGTACAGAGGATGGCTCCCTCCATTTTAAATGATGACTCCCATCCTTTGCACTGCCACTTTCAGCTTCTTCCCTCAAGACGGAGGTTTGCTGTCCCAAAAAGTAGAACCCAGCGCTACAAAAACAGCTTTGTCCCTGCTGCTGTCAAAGAGTTGAACAAGCTGTAAAAATATATTGCACATAATTTAGGTACCTATTTATTAACTTCATTTTATATTTACTTATTTTTGTAGGATGTCCTTACAGACACAACATGCCCAAATTGACCCAAGCATAATGATAATGTTTTATCTGGCTTTTATTGAATCTGTTTTTGACATAACGCACGGCTCAGGAGACGCACACGCAGGCTCAGAGTGAATTCGATAGCTTTATTCAACAACAAGGATGTGTGGATGCGTGTCTGTGATATGTGGATGTACTGGTGGCGGACGTCAGCGTCAGGCACGGGGGCAGGAAACCGTACAGCCAGACAACCCTGGGGAGAGAGCACAGGGAGAAGGTGACGGGCACCAAACCAGTACAACAGGTAATGAGGGATTTGTTGGCTTACTTGGCAGGGCAGGTGGCAGCCGTGCGCAAGGGAGAGTCCAGAAGACAGCGACCTGACGATGCACCTGACAGCAGCAGCGAGGTGGTGATGCAGAGGCGGAGTCCTCCGCCGGGGAAGATCCACCTGTGCACAGGGGAGAGACTGGAACACAAGTGGAGGTATGCTTACGCGAGAAATCTTGCTGGTAGGCGAGGGGGTTCCTCTGAAGCAAGTAGCCGAAGGGAACAGATGGCTTCAGGCTGAGGCCCAGGGCAGAGTGGCTTATATGCCACGCTGCTGACGAGGTGCAGGTGTGCGCTCAGCTGGCGCCACTAATGAGCGGCGAGTTGTAACAGTACTCCCCCCCTCTAGCAGCGCCTCCTGGCGATGGTTTATCGGGGTGCTTCCGGTGAAACTCGGTGATGAGAGAGCGATCCAACACGAACGAGGGGCGAACCCATTGTCTCCATTCTGGACCATAGTCCTCCCAGTCCACCAAATACTGTAGCCCGCAACCCCGGCGTCGGGAGTCCAAGATGGTAGAGACAGTCCAAGCCGGATGGCCATCAATCATCCGAGGCGCGGGTGGCGCAGCAGGAGGAGGGCAGATGGGATCAGACACCACCGGTTTCACCTTGGAGACGTGGAAGGTGGGATGGATGCGGAGGGAGGGGGGAGTAGCAACACGCACAGCCACCGGGTTGATAATCTTGGTGACGGGGTATGGACCCATGAAACGTTTGGCCAACTTCCTCCTCTCACCCTTTAGGTTAACATCTTGCGTGGATACCCAGACCGGTTGGCCTACCTTGTAGGCAGGAGCAGGTCTTCTATGCCGATCCGCCGTGGCCTTATTGCGCTCCGCCGTGCGTAAAAGCGTATTGCGCGCAGCTGTCCAAATGGAGCGGCACCGCCTGAGGTGAGCCTGAACCGTGGGAACAGCCGACTCGTTCTCCAGCGAGGGAAACAGAGGGGGATCATAACCCAGGGACACCTTGAAGGGGGACATCCCTGTGGCTGAGGAGCGAGCGGTGTTGTGAGTGTACTCCACCCAGGCAAGGTGTTTGCTCCATGATGCAGGCGTCGAGGCGGTGACGCAGCGGAGAGCAGCCTCCAGCTCCTGGTTGGTCCGTTCACACTGCCCATAAGATTGGGGGTGATGGCCGGAGGAGAGGCTTACCTGGGCTCCTAATGCCTTGCAAAAACCCCGCCAGACGTCCGAGGTAAATTGGGGACCCCGGTCGGAGACCACGTCAACAGGTATCCCATGCAGCCTGACCACGTGTTGGACGAGGAGATCTGCCATCTCCAAGGCAGAGGGAAGCCCCCGTAATGGCACGAAATGGGCAGCCTTGGAGAAACGGTCGACGATGGTCAGGACAGTGTTGAAGTTGTTAGAGACGGGGAGACCGGTGACGAAGTCCAATGCGATGTGCGACCAGGGCCTACCAGGAACGGGGCAGGGGCTGGAGCAAACCCGCAGGGGGGGAGTTGCCGGTTTTACTGGTGGCACAGATGGGGCAGGCCCGGGTGTAGCGGGCAGCGTCCTTGCGCAATCCCAGCCACCAGAAGGAGCGTTGGAGCAGGTCAATCATTCGGGAGGTCCCAGGGTGGCAGGCTAGCTTGGACGTGTGAAGCCAATGGATGACCTCCCCCCGAACGGAAGATGGAACGAAGAGCCTCCCCTCCGGTCCGCCGCCCGGGTCCGGCTCCGATTCCTGCGCCTTCCGGACTTTATCCTCGATCTCCCAGGTAACGGCCCCCACGATGCACGACCTGGGAAAGATGGTATGTACAGTGCCCTCCGAGTCTTCAGGAGCGAATTGCCTGGAGAGGGCGTCAGGGAGTCCATTCTTGGAGCCCGGCCTGAATGTGATGGTGAAACGGAATCTTGCAAAACACAGGGACCAATGGGCCTGGCGGGCGTTCAGACGCTTGGCAGTTCTTAAATATTCCAGATTCTTGTGATCCGTTAACACCACGAAAGGCAGGACGGCCCCCTCCAGCCAGTGACGCCACTCCTGGAGCGCGAGCTTGATGGCAAGAAGCTCCCTGTCCCCCACGTCGTAATTGCGTTCCGCCAGGGACAAGCGCCGGGAGAAGAAGGCGCAAGGCCGTTTGACCCCATCAGCAGGTGACCGCTGAGACAGCACCGCCCCCACCCCCGTATCCGAGGCGTCGACCTCCACGATGCACTGCAAAGAGGGATCGAACTGGCTGAGGACCCGGGAGGATGAAAACTCCGCCTTCAGGGCCTGGAAGGCCGCCGCGGCCTCATCAGTCCACTGGAACCGGGTTTTAGGGGAGGTGAGACGGGTCAGAGGGCCGACGATGGCTCCAAAGTTGGGCACAAAGCGGCGGTAGAAGTTGGCAAAGCCGACTAATTGTTGCACCTGCTTTCTAGATGTAGGAGTCGGCCAATCTACCACCGCTTTAATTTTAGCTGGGTCTGGGTGCACCTGGTCATGGGAGATGACAAACCCGAGAAATGACGTCTCCTTGGCATAGAACTCGCACTTCTCCGCCTTCACGTACAACCGATTCTCCAGTAACCTCTGAAGGATCCGTCTCACATGCACCTGGTGCTCATCCTTGGACTTGGAGAAGATGAGAATATCATCCAGGTAAACGAACACAAACAGGCCGATGAAGTCCCGGAGAACGTCATTTATCAGGCGCTGAAAGACGGTTGGAGCGTTGGTTAACCCGAATGGCATGACCAGGTATTCAAAGTGGCCGTTCGGGGTACGGAAGGCTGTTTTCCATTCATCTCCCTCCCGGATCCGGACGAGGTGGTATGCGCTGCATCCAGCTTAGTAAACCAAGTCGCCCCCTGGAGGGAGTGGAAGGCAGTGTCCATCAGGGGCAGGGTGTAACGGTCCTTCTCCGTGATGTCATTAAGGGCTCGGAAGTCGATGCATGGACGAAGAGAGCCATCCTTCTTACCCACGAAGAAGAACCCTGCACCTAATGGAGATGATGATGGGCGAATAATACCTGCACTGAGAGATTCCTTAAGGTAGGAGTTCATGGCCTCCTTCTCCGGCGCTGACAGGCTGTAGAGGCGTCCCGAGGGGAGAGGCGCCCCCTGGCGGTGGTTTATGGTGCAATCGTAAGGGCTGTGTGGAGGAAGGGACATCTCCTTGGACTTACTAAAGACTGCGTCCAGGTCGTGAAACTCCGCGGGCACCAAGGAGAGGTCCGGGGGCGCGGCATCCTTGACCACGGGAGGAGAGGATGGCGAGCAGGCAGCGGATTGGAGGCAGGTGCTCATACAAAAGGTACTCCAGGCTGTCACCTTTCCGGTCTTCCAATCCAGGACGGGGTTATGGAGACGGAGCCATGGATAACCCAGGATCACCGGAGACACTGAGGATGGTAAGATGTAGAAGGAGATCTCCTCCCGGTGATTTCCAGAGACGATGACAGAGACGGGGTTTGTCCGATGGGTCACCTTCCCCAGAGATGCACGGGAGAGATTGATGAGGGTGAGAGGAGTTTTAAGGGGCTGGCAACGGATGCCCAATCGGGTTGCCAGGCTTTGTGAAATGAAGCTGCCTTCCGCGCCTGAGTCCACCAGTGCATGAGTGAGATGCCCTGTGATGTTGTGGCAGAAACGGATGGGCAGCGACAAATGAGTGAGGGGAGTTGACCGGTTAGCGTCCGCGAGGCCCCCTACAGTGACTTGCGGACCTCCCCGTTTGGCTTCTCCGGGCATTGCTCCACCGTGTGCTGGTCGTCCCCGCAATACATGCAGAGACCCAGCTCACGTCGGCGTTGTCTCTCCGCTAGGGGGAGCTTTGCCCGGCCCGTCACCATTTTTTTTTTTCTCTCCCGGCACCACACGAGTCGGCTGCCCTTTGCAACAGCGGCTCGATTTCGAGTCTTTTTCCCTTCCTCTCTCTTTTTGATCCGTCTTTTCTCACTCCACTTATATCACGGACACACAGATCGTCCCAAATGTCTCCTGAGCCGGTGGACGGAGCCACTGTTTATAGCAGGATACGATACAGCAGGGAAGAGCTGCTAGCATTCAACCGCCACCCGGTCCCATTGGAAAAACTCGACATACCGAGAGAACTGAGACGAAAACGCCACGGCTGCCGGGCTGGAGTAAGGCAGAGGACAAAAAATATAAGGTACAGACCCTCCCTTCCATCTGTTGTCATGGGAAATGTACGGTCGTTACTGGGAAAGGTAGATGAGCTAGCGGCTATCTGCCGTTATGATAGCACATATCAGGAGTGCTCTCTCCTTTTGTTTTCTGAGACGTGGCTAACTGAACTAGCAGCAGATGCTAACATTGAGCTGGAGGGTTTTCACATGATACGGGCTGACCGAACACCAGACAGTGGCAAAGCAAGGGGCGGTGGAGTGATAATGTATGTTAACAACAACTGGTGCAGACCGGGACATATCACTGTTAAACAACGACACTGCAGCAAAGACATTGAGTTGCTAGCTGTTAGCATGCGGCCTACATATCTCCCGAGAGAACACTCACACGTGATCTGCATTGTTGTTTATGCAAATCCGACGGCGAACGCTGGGACAGCGCGTGACGTCATCCATTCAGTAACCAGCAGGCTGCAGACAGAACACCCAGATGCTCTTCTCCTCATCTCAGGCGGTTTCAACCATGTTTCACTATCTCCCATTCTACCCACGTTCACCCAGTATGTCACATGCCACCCTAGAGACAATAAAACACTGGACTTATTCTACGCAAACACTAAGGAGGCGTACACCTCATCACAACTCCCCCCACTTGGGAGATCGGATCACAACTTGGTTCATCTCCGGCCGGTGTACAAACCCCTAGTGCACAGACAACCTCCGGCCATGCGCACAGTGGAGTTATGGTCTGAGGAGACAATGGACACTCTAAAGGGCTGTTTTGAAGCCACCGCCTGGAAGCAGCTCTGCGATCCACATGGTGAGGACATCGATGGCCTCACTCACACCTTCACAGACTACCTCAGCTTCTGTGTGGACAAATCCGTTCCCACCAAGACCATACGGTGTTGCTCAAACAACAAACCCTGGATCAACCCTGAGATAAAAACACTTCTGAGAGAGAAGAAGAGGATCTTCAGGTCGGGGAACAGGGAGATGTTGAAGTCCGTACAGAGGGAGCTGAGGAGAAAGATCAGAGAAGGCAAGGACAGCTTCAGGAAGAAGATGGAGGACAAGCTGCAACAGAGCGACATCAGCGGGGTCTGGAGAAACCTCAAAACCATCTCTGGGCTCCAGAATACCTCCCCCCAGTCCTCGGGGGGCAGGGAGTGGGCGAACAACCTGAATCTGTTTTTCAATAGGTTTGACCAACCGCCCTCCCCCCTGACTGCACAACAACCACTGCTGCCTCTAAAGAAATCAAGTCCTGCTGCCCACTCCCCACTCCACCAACACCCCCCCACTCCCAACACACAGCCCCCCATCCTGACCCTGACCAGGACCCAGGTGAGGACGGAGCTGAGGAAGATCAAGGCGAGGAAGGCCTCGGGACCGGACGGCATCAGTGCAAAGCTCCTCAAGTCCTGTGCAGACCAGCTGTGTGGGATTGTGACGTACATCTTCAACCTGAGCCTGAAGCTGGGGAGGGTACCACAGCTGTGGAAAACATCTTGTGTGGTACCTGTACCAAAAACTTCCCACCCCAAAGACCTGAACAGTTACAGACCGGTGGCCTTGATGTCCCACTTGATGAAGACCCTGGAGAGACTGCTCCTTGCTCACTTCCGCCCCCTGGTGGAACCAGCGATGGATCCACTCCAGTTCGCCTACCAGCATGGCATTGGGGTGGAGGATGCGGTGATCTTCCTCCTTCACCGTTCTCTGTCCCACCTGGAGAAGCCCGGGAATATGGTGAGGATCATGTTCTTTGACTTCTCCAGTGCTTTCAACACCATCCAACCGATGATCCTGAAGGACAAGCTGCTGCGCGCAGGGGTGGACCAGCACCTGTCATCATGGATGCTGGACTACCTCACGAACCGGCCTCAGTTTGTGAGAACCCGGGACTGTGTGTCCGACACGATCATCGGTAGCACGGGGGCCCCCCAGGGAACGGTGCTGGCTCCCTTCCTGTTCACTCTTTATACTGCAGACTTCTCACACAACACAACACACTGCCATCTACAGAAGTTCTCTGATGACTCTGCGATCGTTGGCCTCATCTCCAATGGAGATGAAGCTGAGTACAGAGGGCTTATCCAGGACTTCGTGGACTGGTGCCATCGGAACTGCCTCCAGATCAACGCGAGGAAAACTAAGGAGCTGGTGGTGGACTGCCGCAGGCATGGGCAGCCCCTCACAGCACCAGTAAATATACAGGGAACAGACATCAAGATGGTGACATCCTATAAGTACCTGGGTGTTCATCTGAACAATAAACTAGACTGGTCACACAATACTGACGCACTCTACAAGAAGGGACAGCGCAGGCTGTTCCTGCTGAGGAAACTCAGGTCTTTTGGTGTACAAGGGGCGCTGCTGAAGACATTCTATGACTTGGTGGTGGCATCAGCCATCACTTTTGGAGTGGTCTGCTGGGGCAGTGGCATTACTGCAGCCGATAGGAAGAGACTGAACAAACTGATCAAGAAAGCTAGCTCTGTCCTGGGGCAGCGCCTTGATCCAGTGGAGGAGATAGGAGAGAGAAGGACGGTGGCTAAACTGTCATCTCTGCTGGAGTCCGAGTTTCACCCTATGCAGGACGTACTGAATGCACTGAGGAGCTCATTTAGCAGCAGACTACATCATCCCAGGTGCACAACCGAGAGGTTTCGCAGGTCCTTCCTACCAACGGCTGTCAGACTGTACAACCTAAGCAGGGCTGCTCGCAGAGATAGCAAAAAGACGTAACAAACTAATAGTTTTTTGAATGCAAAAGTTGCAATAGACTTACACAATGGTCCCCTCCGGCATACAACTAGGAAAATACCGGTCACTATGGAGGGTGAGAATATGTATGGGTGTAGAAGAGCTTGGAAATGAAGAGGCGATTTGATTTATAAACCAAGTTTAATAATCAGCATAATCAGCTCTTCTAACAAGTCTCATCTGGTGCAGAGAGTGGCAGAAGGGAAAAGAGACAGAATGACTCCAGCTCACTGACTTTATACTGGCACACAATAAAAGACATGCATAACAAAGGCTGACATCCCTCATTATCTTAATCCCCCCATTGTCTTGGTATTTCCTCTCCTCGCCTTGGGGGGTGAGGGTGGCTCCTCCGGTCTCCTCCGCCGCGTCCGGGAACGTCTTTGTTCTTCACTCGGCGGTTGGGAGCCCTTTGTCCTTTCAGAGGTGTGAAGTCCTTTACATATGTAATTACCAAACATTTCCACATGCTTCAACATATGTAGGTTATGGAATATATGGTTAATATAGACCACAGGCCCCCCAAACAACTAAGAAAGGACAACAGAAAGGTTCACAGTCTAAGATAGTTATTATGACATACTAAGTGGTACATCTGTTGCCACGGAAGAAACTTTCCAGCAGCCATGCTCCTAAGAGAGTTCAGTGGTAATCATAACAGCATAGTAAAATCATAAGTCAGTCCTAAACTGTTGCAGCACAATTAGTGAATAATTGTGGAGTGGTTTGTATCAGTCCCTGTGCTGTCTGGGTTTTAATCTTCTCCCAAAGCTGCTGTAGGTTGGTTTAGGCGCCCTGCTGGGACCTTCTTGTGAGGAATCTGCAGTGTGGGAAGGAGAGAGGTTAACTGTTCCCTGCTGGGGGGCTGAGTCTTTTCTCTTGGGGGGTCTACCCCGCCGAGGTGCTCTCGCCAACTGTGCAGGCTCGTCTTTCAACAAGAAGGCAGGTTTAAGTCTGTCAATGCTGACTGTTTCTTTTCTATCCCCAAAATCAAGCACAAAGTGTTTATCACCATGTTCTAGCACTCTGTATGGCCCATCGTATGCTGGGCAAAAGGTAGGTTTTAAAGCTTCATGCTTAACAAAAACGAACTCAGCGTTTTTTAAAGCCTGAGGGACAAAAACCCGTGGGAAGGAGTGATGAGCTGGACCAGGGAGAGAGTTCGATCCGTTGTTGCCTAAAAACCTTGGGACTGGAAGGCGCCCTGGCTCTGGGTTCTCTGGTAAAAATTCACCTGGAAGCCTGAGAGGTTGTGCAAAGACTAATTCTGCGGGAGAGGCGTCTAGATCCTCTTTAGGTGCAGCATGCAACCCCAATAAAACCCAGGGAAGTTTATTTACCCAATTTGTGTCCGTTAGTGAGGCTCTGAGGGCAGCCTTTAAAGACCTGTGAAAACGCTTGCATAACCCATTAGCCTGAGGGTGATAAGCGGTGGTGCAATGAATTGTTGCCCCTAAGCTGTTGGACATGGCTGACCAGAGCTCTGAGACAAATTGAGGCCCCCTATCGGCCGTGATGTCCGATGGGACGCCGAAACGTGCCACCCAGTTTGTCAAAAAAACGCGAGCGACTTCCTCCGCTGTGGTTGCCGCTAGAGGGACTGCCTCTGGCCAGCGTGTGGTGCGGTCTATCATTGTTAACAGGTGTGTGAAACCTTGGGAGGAAGGTAGTGGCCCCACGAGGTCGACATGAACGTGGTCGAACCTTCTAGCAGGGATTGGAAAAGGCTCCAGAGGGGCTTTTGTGTGTCTGTGTATTTTGGCGCGTTGACAAGAAATGCAAGTTTTTGCCCATTCTTTTACGTTTTTGCGCAGGCTTGGCCACACAAATTTTTCGGCGACCATTTTAACCGAGGCGCGCACACCTGGCTGCGCAAGGGAGTGAATTGCGTCGAAAATACGGCGGCACCATGTAGCTGGTACTAACGGGCGAGGTCGGCCGGTTGAGACATTGCATATTAGGGGGGGCACGCCGTCGCGTAAACCCTTTTTCTCCAGCCTTAACCCTGTTGGTCCAGACAGGAGTGCGCGCACGTCTGTGTCACTGCTTTGTTCCTCCGCCATGGCTGCATAATCTATCCCTGCATGGATAGGTGCTGCGTATGTGTCTGCGTTAGTGAAGAGTTCTGCTGCTGAGGCAGTATAATCTGTCTCCCCGCCCTCTGGTGGTGTCACAGCGCGAGAGAGACAGTCCGCTACTACGTTAAGTTTGCCTGCCACGTGTCGAATGTCTGTGGTGAACTCTGAAATCGCAGCTAGCTGTCTTTGTTGCTTGCCTGACCATGGTTCTGAAATTTTAGCCATAGCAAAGGTGAGCGGTTTATGGTCTACAAAAGCCGTGAAACTCCGCCCTTCTAACCAGAACTGGAAGTGGCGGATGGATAAATGAAGCGCCAGCAGCTCTCTGTCAAAAGTGCTGTATTTACGTTCAGTTTGGTTTAGCGATTTGCTAAAGAATGCTAAAGGTTGCCAGACCCCGCTGACAAGCTGTTCTACAACTGCCCCTATAGCTAGGTCTGAAGCATCTGTGGTTAGTGCGATGCGGGCCAAGGGATCTGGGTGAACTAACAATGTGGCGTTAGCTAGGGCGCTTTTTACTTCCGCAAAAGCGCGTTCGCGCTCCAGGGTCCATTCGACCGCGTTGGAAGCTTTCTTTTTTTTGAGCGCGTCATATAGGGGCTGCATGAGCTGAGCTGCGTGGGGGAGGAAGCGGTTGTAAAAATTAACCATCCCTAAAAATTCCTGTAGCGATTTGACCGTTTGTGGCCGTGGGAAACTTTCTATCGCTTGAACTTTGTCTGAAAGTGGAACTACCCCCTTCGGAGAGACTTTGTGTCCTAAAAAATCAATTTGTGACACGCCGAATTTGCATTTGGCTGGATTGATTATTAGCCCGTGCTCTTCTAGCCTCTGAAAAACCGTAGTGAGGTGCTGCTCGTGTTCTACCTCAGACGAGCTGGCTACCAGCATGTCGTCAAGGTAGACAAAGACAAAAGGAAGGTCGCGTAGGACCACGTCCATCATTCGTTGAAAAGTTTGAGCAGCGCCTTTGAGGCCGAAAGGCATTCGCAGGAATTCAAAAAGGCCGAAAGGGGTTATTACCGCTGTTTTAGGAATGTCTTCTGCTCGGACTGGGACTTGGTGATAACCGCGGACTAAGTCTATTTTTGAAAAAATGCGTGCACCCGCCAGATGTAGTGAAAAATCTTGAATGTGAGGGATTGGGTAGCGGTCATGCGCTGTAGCGTTGTTTAATCTGCGGTAATCTCCGCACGGTCTCCAAGAACTGTCGGATTTCGGAACCATGTGAAGTGGTGAGGCCCAGGGGCTCTTCGAGCATCTAACAATGCCCAATTTTTCAAGAGTTGTAAACTCGTCCTGTGCTATGTTGAGCTTGGCCGCGTCTAAGCGGCGAGCTTTGGCAAAAACGGGAGGTCCCGTTGTGGGAATGAAGTGTTCAACCCCGTGTTTAGCCACAGTGGCTGAGAATTTGGGAATTGTGAGTGCTGGAAATTGGGTGAGGAGTTGCTCAAACTTACCTCCTGCTGTGGTGACGTTGGCCTGCACAGGTGGTGGAGAAACTCGGGCTGAGCAGGGAATAGAAGCAAAGGACAGTGCATTAACCAGGCGCCTATTTGCTAGATCCACTAATAACCCATGTGCACACAAAAAATCTGCGCCTAATAAGTTAAAACTCACCGCCGCTACAACAAATGTCCATCTGTAGCTGCGGCCGTGGATGAGGAGGTGCAGGCTCTTTTCGCCGAACGTGTCGATGCTAGAGCCGTTGGCTGCCACGGCTCCGTTGCCCCGGGTGCCTGTGGCTCGATCTACGTGGGAGGGCATGACGAAACTCAGCTGGGCTCCTGTGTCGATGAGGAACTGCTTGCCTGTGTGTCCATCCGTCACGTACAACAGCTTATTCTTCTCGCCGAGAACCGCTGCCGTTAACGGCTCTCGGCTTTGGCGTTTTCCCGAAATCGCAAATTTGCAGGGGGGAACGCATTTGTGGGCCTTCTCGGCGAAGCGGTGGTAATAATAACAGGCGTCGCTCTGTCTGCCAAGTTTGGGCCGTGTCGCTGTCACCGTGGGCTGGGTCTGGTCAGTGGGTTGTGGCTCCCCGTGGCTCGGGGCGTCAGCTTTGAGGTCTGCGGATGCTGCTGTGGGTGTCCGCTCCTTGCAGGCGTTGACAAGCCGATGAGCTTTGTTGGCCAGTGCGCGGAAGTCTTGGTGGTTGTTGCATTTCATGCTGGCGAGTGTCCCTCTCATGTGTGGCGGCAGCGTGCTGAGGAATATAAACTGGAAGAGGAAGTTGTCATTGTCCTCTTCTTTGAGCTGTAGTAAATCCTCCATGAGGGCCTTCGGTTTGCACCCTCTGTGGCCGTAGACCGCCAGGATCTTCTCAGCTCTCTCTTCTGCTGATGGGACGTAGTTGCTTTGAACGTCTCATATTTGTCCCGGGCCGGTGGCCGCCGGATCATGCTCCGCACACACTTCAAAGTGGCGGCGTCGAGTTTGGAGACGATATGGTAAAATTTGGTATCGTCAGCCGTGATGCCCGCCAGAGTAAACTGGGCTTCAGCCTGCTGAAACCAAGAGGCGGGGTCTTCTTGCCAGAAGTCTGGCAGCTGGACAGCGACGGTATTCGTGCATACCATCACTGCTGTGCCCGCCGGGTGAGAGTGCCTTGCCTCGGCTCTCACGGCGGTGCTGGTGCTCAGTTGAGCCCTCTCAATCTCTTCTGCCGGGGTCTGCGTGGGTCGCCACGGATGAGTCGATTGCGGGGGTATGCCTCAGGACCATACTCGCGTCAGGGGTCACCAGTGTAGAAGAGCTTGGAAATGAAGAGGCGATTTGATTTATAAACCAAGTTTAATAATCAGCATAATCAGCTCTTCTAACAAGTCTCATCTGGTGCAGAGAGTGGCAGAAGGGAAAAGAGACAGAATGACTCCAGCTCACTGACTTTATACTGGCACACAATAAAAGACATGCATAACAAAGGCTGACATCCCTCATTATCTTAATCCCCCCATTGTCTTGGTATTTCCTCTCCTCGCCTTGGGGGGTGAGGGTGGCTCCTCCGGTCTCCTCCGTCGTGTCCGGGAACGTCTTTGTTCTTCACTCGACGGTTGAGAGCCCTTTGTCCTTTCAGAGGTGTGAAGTCCTTTACATATGTAATTACCAAACATTTCCACATGCTTCAACATATGTAGGTTATGGAATATAAGATAAGATAAGATAAGCCTTTATTAGTCCCACAACGGGGAAATTCCAGGATTGCAACAGCACAGGGATAGCAACACTCAGAGCAACAATCAGAAGGCAAGAAAAAAAAAAAAAAAAAAAAAAAAAAAAGCAAGCAAGAGCAGCTAATATACATATGTACATATTACTATAAAATATATATATACACATATATATATATATATACATATATATATATGGTTAATATAGACCACATGGGCACATAATCATACCATGTAGGATAACTAAGTAGACGGTTATGCTGTTTCATCCAATCTAGCAACAATGCTCTGCACTGTGTGTGTTTATATATTTACATATTTATTCCATCTCGCTACAATGCTCCGCACTGGGTGTGTTTATATTTATATATCTATATATTTATTCCATCTAGCTACAATGCTCCGCACTGGGTGTGTTTATATTTATATATTTATTCCATCTAGCTACAATGCTCCGCACTGTGTTTATATATCTACATATTATTCCATCTAGCTACATTGCTCCGCACTGTGTGTGTTTATATATTTACATATTTATTCCATCTAGCTACAATGCTCTGCACTGTGTGTCTCTGTGTGTGTATATATATTTTATACACACACAACCCTGGGGAGAGAGCACAGGGAGAAGGTGACGGGCACCAAACCAGTACAACAGGTAATGAGGGATTTGTTGGCTTACTTGGCAGGGCAGGTGGCAGGCGTGCGCAAGGGAGAGTCCAGAAGACAGCGACCTATATTTTATAGTAATATGTACATATGTATATTAGCTGCTCTTGCTTGCTTGTTTTTTTTTTCTTGCCTTCTGATTGTTGCTCTGAGTGTTGCTATCCCTGTGCTGTTGCTATCCTGGAATTTCCCCGTTGTGGGACTAATAAAGGCTTATCTTATCTTATCTTATCTTATTGGCTCCGACTCCTCGGGAACCTCCGGTGGCGGTAACGCCAGGGGGCGAGCTTGAGGCCGGCGTGACGAGGCCCCCCGCGAGCGAGAAGGCAGCTTCCGCTCGGAGGCGCACTCGCGCAGCCGGTTGTCCAAGCTGATGGTGAGGGAAATTAGCTCCGCCAATGTTTCAGGGATGTCCCGACCAGCCAGTTCATCCCTCAGACCAGAGTTTAAACTGCGGAGGAAGATGCCGCAGAGGGCTCGTTCCTCCCAGCCAACCTCCTCCGCTGTAACCCGGAAGTCAATGGCGTAGTCCGCGGCCGATCGGCTCCCCTGCTGAAGGCTGAGGAGGCGATCGGTCAGGACACTCTCCATACGGGAGTGATCAAAGACTTCCAGAAAATGTTTAACGAACTGGCCATAGGTGAGAGTGGCATAACCAGGCCTCGCCATTACAGCATAAGCCCAGGTGAGTGCCCGACCCTCCAGGAGGTTTCCTATATAGCCAATTCGACTATGGTCTGAGGGGAAATCCCCGGGGACGTGCAGAAACACCGACTCACACTGCATGATGAATCCCCGCGCTCCACCGAGCTTACTGCTAAAGCGGGCGGGGGTAGGAATGGGTGTGAGTCGGGCTGGGACACCCGGGGCTGGCTGGGCGGCCGCTGAAGCCGCGGGAACTGCACTTCCCTGACGAGCCGGGGGGAACGGCTGTCGGGGGTCCAGGCGGTCTAACCGGTCAGTGATTAGGGTTAATTGATTGAGTATCACTTGTTGCTGATGAACTATTAAATCCACCCGAGCCTCGAGGGTGGAAAATCGGCGTGTGAGCCCGCTGTCCGCCGAGCCGCTCTGCTGAAGCCGTACTGACATAACGCACGGCTCAGGAGACGCACACGCAGGCTCAGAGTGAATTCAATAGCTTTATTCAACAACAAGGATGTGTGGATGCGTGTCTGTGATATGTGGATGTACTGGTGGCGGACGTCAGCGTCAGGCACGGGGGCAGGAAACCGTACAGCCAGACAACCCTGGGGAGAGAGCACAGGGAGAAGGTGACGGGCACCAAACCAGTACAACAGGTAATGAGGGATTTGTTGGCTTACTTGGCAGGGCAGGTGGCAGGCGTGCGCAAGGGAGAGTCCAGAAGACAGCGACCTGACGATGCACCTGACAGCAGCAGCGAGGTGGTGATGCAGAGGCGGAGTCCTCCGCCGGTGAAGATCCACCTGTGCACATGGGAGAGACTGGAACACAAGTGGAGGTATGCTTACGCGAGAAATCTTGCTGGTAGGCGAGGGGGTTCCTCTGAAGCAAGTAGCCAAAGGGAACAGACGGCTTCAGGTCGAGGCCCAGGGCAGAGTGGCTTATATGCCACCCTGCTGACGAGGTGCAGGTGTGCGCTCAGCTGGCGCCGCTAATGAGCGGCGAGTTGTAACAGTTTTATGCTTTTCTTTAGTATCATGGTTTGGTCAGATAAAACTGAAACAGAGGAAATCCTTGGATCAGGTAGTTAGATGGTCCAGTCATTTGCTTGGTGAGTCACAGCTGAGCCTGACATCCCTGTACACCAGACAAGAACAGAGGATTGCTACCTCCATTTTAAATGATGACTCCCACCCTTTGCACTGCAACTTTCAGCTTCTTCCCTCAAGACAGAGGTTTGCTGTCCCAAAAAGTAAAACCCAGCGCTACAAAAACAGCTTTGTTCCTGCTGCTGTCAAAAAGTTGAACAAGCTGTAACAATATATTGCACATAATTTAGGTACCTATTTATTAACTCCATTTTATATTTACTTATTTTTGTAGGATGGTACTTGGGTTCTAAATATTTTATTGGGTTTTAGACCTTTGAGTTTTTAACCTCTTTGACTAGTTTTTAACTTTTAATATGACCCTTCTCTCTTACCTCTGGTTTTTCTCTCATCTCTTTGTCTTTTTATACCCTGATTGATGGAGCCTTGAGTATTTTTATCATGTTTATAGTCAGCTTCATGTGTGCCTGTGTTTGTGTCTATGTTGAATGTAATTTGTGGCTTGTAAATATGGATGTCACCAGACTGCAAAACAAATCTACCTACGGGTACAAATAAAGTAACCTGAACCTGAACCTTCTGTAGTTTTTTTTCAACATAACTTCAGTTTTATAGCAACTTTGCACATCATAGCTTTTTTTTTTTTTTAAATACAGTCTGTATTTTGTAGTTTCAGATCAATCAGATGTCTGTACATATGCTTAAATGTTCTACCTTTGTCATGTTCATGCTTAGCTCCCGCCAGTTTCCTTTTGGATCTGCTTGATGAGCTCCTGCGCCTCTTGAGGGGTCTTGAAGGTGTGGGTTCTCCCCTTATATGTGACTAGCAGTCTTGCTGGATGAATCACTCCGTGACGAATCCCGAGGTTGCGCAGCTCTTTGCGGGCGGGGTCGAACTGCCTCCTTAATTGTTGAATTCCTGTGGCGAAGTCTGGGTAGAACCGCACCTGTTGATCCTGGTATTTAATTTCCCCTTTAGCTCATGCCGCATTGGTGACTGTCATCTTGTCTCTGTAGTTGAGGAACTACATAATCAGCGTCCTCGGTGGTGTCTTATTATCTCTCGGTGGGCCGATTCGGTGAGCTCTCTCTAAAACGACCGATGACTGCAGATCCGCGTTGTTCAGCACTTCTGGAATCCACTTTTCCAAAAAGGAACATGAGTCCCGTCCCTCTGCTCCCTCCGGGAGGCCCACCAGCCTCAAATTATTCCATTGCGAGCGGGATTCCAAGTCTAGAACGTTATCTTCCAGATGTTTACATTTTGATTCCAGTGTTTGAAATTTAGTTTGCAGGCTGGTGACGTCATCCTCAGCGCTTGAAATTCGGAGCTCCGCCTGCAATACTCGCTCCATACAGTCATTTATTTCTTTTCTCATACCTTCTATCGCTGCTATAATCCCATCAAATTTAGACGAAAACTCTGTTCTCATGGAGTTGATGGCAGCGAGCACTACACTTGTCCCCTCCCCAGCAGTTTCCACTCCGCCGCTGGCTCCCTCCTCCGCCATTGTCTCTGGAGTTTTCCCTGCCTCGCCTCGAGCATGGAAGTCCATTAGCTTGGGTTGTTTTGTCGAGTTGCCTTTTCCTCCACCTAATTTTCCAGCCTTGGTTTTTACTATATCCATGCCAAGACGCTGGGATGGGTTTTTGTTCCAATTGAGAGAGTTTTAGTAAAATTTTTAGTTTTACGAGCAGAGCAGTGTGAAACACGTCTTCCTACGTGGCCGCCATAACTGGAAGTCCGACCAGGTCTATCTTAGAAAAAATACATGCCCCGGTGAGATGAACGGAAAAATCCTGAATATGGGGGATCAGGTAGTGGTCGTGCGCTGTGGCGTTGTTTAATCTGAGGAAATCTCCGCAAGGTTGCCACGATCCCTCAGCCTTAGGTACCATATGTAGTGGGGATGCCCATGTAACGGCAGCAGCTGTGTTTGTTTGATCCATGTGAGAAACATGGCAATTCTTGTGACTGTTGTAATTTCCCCGCTATATATGTCAACAGTGACATCCTTTCTAGTATTTGCCCTTTGGTTGTACAGCAATGCCTCCCAAAGATTTGTTTTGGCAGGTATATATACTCACAGCCTGGCTCTGTGTGCCAGTCGAGGGTTGTTTGCTTTGTGTCTGGGGGAACCCCCAACCCGGAAATGACCTTTGACCTCTGGGGAATCCCTTGGGAACTCCCTGCCTTTTATTTATTTATTCCCTCCATATTTTCTTTTAAAACCCAGGTTTGGAAATTTGTCCTTTGAGATTTAAGAATTATTGAAATAATTTGCCATCAAAAATGCATGAAGTGTAAGTATTATTCACAACAGGAAGTAGACGATTTGAGACTTCCTGTCCAGCAGCATATGGCAACGGACACATTGAGCATGGCTGGCTAAAACAAAATCCAAGCCATCCAGCGGTTTACCTCAGCCCAGGTAGGGTGAAACTGTCATAATGATGAAATAATCCCTCATAGCCAATTATCTACCCGATATTTTGTGGATTGTTTGAGAGATGATGATATTTTTGAAGTTTGTTGAAGTGTGACTAGACCATGTGACTGTCAGTAATAATCCATGCCTGTGTAACTTTTCACCTAGTCTCCATGCATGTGCAAAAAACTGTAATAGTTGTGAAAAAGTAATTTTTGAAGCTTCATTTTGTGAATAGGGATGTATTTTTGACTTGAAGTAAATGCAGTATTATTCAGGTCGATCACTGCTGCAATTCCCGGCCTGCATGGCCTTGGTAGTTCATAGAAGTGCAAATCTGGCAATCCTTATTTACTGGATGCCTAGTTCTAGTCAATTTTATTGTTATGTTTTTGAATTGACATCTTGACTTTAAATTAGCTGAAATACCAATTTACAAGGTATTTATTCCGGGCTATTAATTGCAGACAAAATGTGAGAGCCTGCAAGGAATTTCTGCCCTCGGAAGGCTGCAACCCGGCAAAGTGGTTAGTGAAATGTTTAACTCTGTTGAAGTTTAATGATGGTTGTTTGAATATGCACATGTTCAAAGAATAGAAACTTTTTGTGTGTGTTTCTAATATGAAAATCTGATGTGCACAAACCATACAATTTTAAATGTGGATTTGATAATCTGTTGTATTTGTTTACAGTAAATGCTGCATAATTTTTGCTGGTAGCTTTCTTGCAACAACTCAGTAAACCTAAAAAATCTACCAATTGAGATCATAAATGTTTACATTTGTGTGTATGCAGTATGATTTAATTTCTGTAATACTAGAATTTTGTGTCCACAGCTAAAATAATGTTTCTTGTGTTTGATATGTTTCAGTCTTTACGGTGTTTGATGCATTAAAGTCAAAAGCAAGGACATTAAAGATGTGTCAAACATCAGTTATTGCACACCAAAATGCAGCTCATAATCTGGGGCCGGAACAGCCCATGGGCTGTTTGATCGTCTGATGATGCCCAGCCTTTCCAAGTTGGCAAACTCCTCGTGCTCTATGGCCAGTTTAGCTGTGTCCAGGCACCGAGGTCATGCAAAAATGGGTGGCGTGGTGGTAATAAAGTGCTCCACCCCGTGTTTAGTGATGGCCGTTGGGACCGTGAGTGCTGGGAACTGTGTGAGCAGTGTGTGGAACTTATCACCTGGAGCTGAGACGTTGGCTAGCGTTGTTGGCCCGGTTCCTCAAGCTGTAGAGGGGAGAGAATCAAAAGACATTGCATTAATCAGGCGTCTGTTAGCAACATCGACTAGTAGTCCGTGTGCACACAAAAAATCAGCGCCTAAGATTGGGAAACTGCATGCCGCTATGACGAATGTCCACTGGTACGTACTGCCGTGCAGGGATACAGTCAGTGTCTTCTCACCAAAAGTCCTAATGTCTCAGTTGTTTGCGGCTGTCAGCTCAGGGCCGCTTGTTCCCGCCAGCCGGTCAGCGTGTAATGGCAGGATGTGGCTCTTTTGGGAGCCGGAGTCCATGAGGAACCGTCTACCTGAGCATGAGTCTGTCATGTAGAGCAGCTTGCTTTCTTCACCGGCGGTTGCAGCTGCTACCGACTGCCGGCCCTGGCTTTTCCCGAACACTTGAATTGGCTCGGTGGCACGCATCTGTGTGCATCCTCTCCAAAACGGCGGTGGTAGGAGCAGAGCGTGTCTCTCTGGCACTTCCTGGCCCCCGCTGCTGCTACCATCGCTGGCTCCTCGCTTCCGCTGGCTGTCTCGCTGGGTTCCAATGCTGCTGCGTTCACTGTGAGGGTTCTGGTGGTGAGGATGATCTGATCTGCCTCCTGGGCTAGCGCATGGTAGTCACGCACAGCCAGCAACAGCGAGTTGGTAAGGACCACTCTGGCCACCATTGGGAGGTTCCGGAGGAAAAGGTGGGCAAATAGAAAATGCCCGTCGTCCATGCCCATCAACGTTCATCTTCTCCATCAGTTCAACCACCGACCCGTGTCCTAACTCGGAATGCGTCAGGAGCCTCTCTGCTCTCTCACAGTCCAAGAGCATGTAGCGCCGGGACAGCGTGGCTTTGAGAGCCCCATATTTGTCGTGGGCTGGGGGCTGTTGGAGCAGGCTCGCTACATGTTGATTCGTGCGAGCATCCAGCACTGCGACCACGAAGTAATATCTGGTGTCATCTGCCGTTATTCCCCAGAGAGCGAACTGGGCCTCAGTGTGGAGGAACCAAGACTTCAGGTAGTGCAGCCAAACGTCTGGTAGTTTGACCGAAATGGCGCACCCGTTGCTGGGGCTTCCCGTCCTGGTCATCTCTGGGGTGTTTGCCCCGTGTTCCATTATTCGTCAAGGGTCACCAGTGTGGAGAGAGGAATAACCAAGCCAAGCATTCAGAGCAGATGAACTTTATTCCCTCTCTCACATCTCTCAGAATCAGAAAACATTGACATCATGTTGCAGGGACTCTCTTTTATATTACAACACTCACACATCCCTGCTGCCTGAGGTCTTGCATCACAATTCATTCTCGCATCACAATTCCTATTGTCCCCCAGCCCCTTAATCCTCATGCTCTTCCGTCAGAGGAAATTACTGCATCTCCCTTTTCCAGTCTGAGATGAATACCACAGCATGGGTCTCCCATACTATACAACATGCTTGTTGATCAGGAACTTTCCATAAATTAAATGTATCGATAGAGCATGTTTGGTAGCCACGTTCCCATGATGCTTTGCGTGAGCCGAGATGCAACAGTCGCTTATAGTGTGTCCCACTTTCAATCTAGTGAAAGTGGTCTCTTGTCTCTGATATGTGCTTTATTTCCTTACTTTCCCTACAACTGGCTGAATGAAATATAAATCTCTTCCTGTTATGTCGGAGGTTGGAGACAAGGAGAATGCCAGAAGTGGAGCTGAACACTTGTTTATTGAAATTGGAGCTCCAATATAAACAATACATATGAACAATAAATAACTACATCATACCCCACCATAAAAAATCCAAAACACACACATACAATCAGCCCACCCCAATTTACAACCCAAATCATTCGCTAAACATAACTAAACTCAAATCACAAAAGGGGCCTATAGCCTTCACACAAAAAAACTAAAATTAGGGGGGAAGGGGAGACTGCCGTCCTACCCCCCAAACGGCGAGGCAGATTATTCTGCCGCCTATGCTATACAAAAGTCCAGTAAAAAAACTACTGCCGTGTCTCCTATATTAAACAGAACACCAAAATAATCCAGGAACTACAATTACAGCATTACAATTAAACAATCAGAACACATCCATGGCTCGGTGAATATGACCCGTGGCCCCCCCTACCCCCAGACCCTTCACCAATCAGTCCGCCCCTGGAGGGAGCTCGCTTCCTGGGCCACAGCTAGTTGCCTCAGACAGCGAGGCAGATTATTCTTCCGCCTATGCTATACAAAAGTCCACTAAAAAAAACTACTGCCGGGTCTCCTATATAAAACAGAACACCAAAATAATACAGGAACTATAATTACAGAATAACAATTAAACAATCAGAACACATCCATGGCTCGGTGAATATGACCCATGGCCCCCCCTATCCCCAGACCCTTCACCAATCAGACCGCCCCTGGAGGGAGCTCGCTTCCTGGGCCACAGCTAGTTGCCTCAGTCTGGGGCCGTGCCCAACCACCTTCTTCAAGGCACGCTGTAACTCATTAGGATGGCGCCACGAGCCATCCGACAGCAGAAGGTACCCATCTTGCCGCTCACCCATCACCTGCAACGGGCCCTGGTACTCCACACAAGGTGGAGAGGTCGAGGCGGGTGGTTCTCACATGCCTCAACCTCGCTTCCGTCCAAGCCTGAACCCAGACCGCGACTCCAAGCGGGGGTCCTACATGGCATGCGGTATCTCCGCCTGGCACTCGCTCTCCCAGTGCCACTTGATCCAGTCCTGACTGCTTGTAAATCCACTGTGGGCCCTGCCAATGTGCCCCCGTGTTCACCAGCCCACCACAGCAGTGCTCTGGGAACACCTGGGACCATCGTCTGGGCATCGCTCGCCGCCACAGTCTCTTCTCCTTGCCACCTGGTACCTTCATCCAGGGTGACTCGGATACTGGCATCGGGGCCCTACCGCTGCAACCCTGAGCGTGACAAGGCTTGTCTACTTCCTGGAGTGCCCAGCAATTGTTCATCCCACACAGCATTGTTCCAAACTCTGGGAACCGGTCAGTCCTACACTCTGCAGCCCAACCACTCTTCCCCAGCACCGCTCTTGATGGAAAACCCGAGGCCATAGAACAAGTTGCAGCCCATGATGGTCATGCCACTGGCCATCATGACGAACTCCACATCAGGCCATCTCCGCTGACTTGGACCAAGCCGTCAGTCTGATGGTACCCACCGTGGCCAACCGTCCTCCTCCATAGCCACAAAGTGGAGCTGAGTCACCTTCAACTCTGTAGTGGGGAAAACATTCTCTAACCATAGCCCAGTTCAGCAGCGAACTCTCTGCTCCTGTGTTGATCAGCATCAGTACCGCAACTCCATCCAAAACCACTGTGCAGTGTGTGCACCCACTGGTACTCGGGGACACAGTATGTATTATCATTGGTGCAGGAGGGGTTGAACTCTTGCGCGGGTTCTCCTGTTCTGCTGACTGGCATACTCTCGTGAAGTGGGGTAGATGGCCATATCTGCCACAGCGTTTCCCTCTTGCCGCACACCCTCTGGCTTTATAGCGGTGATTCGTGAACCCACAGCCCATACACCTGGGCTTCCCCGTGGCAGACTTCATCAGTTGGCCTCCTCCACGACGTCCTCAGCGCGTCCATCGCTGTCCAGGTCCACTACCTGCATGGCTATGGGGGAATCATAAATCTCTTGATGATAGGTGCTCACTTAGCTCCCAAGTCAGCTTGTCCACTGCTTCCAACTGGAGCGCCAACTCGACAGCTCTGGCCAGGGTCAGCTCACCCGGGAATGTGAGGACCACCAACTGGTCCTAAACCATCTCCTCCTCAAACGGCCCGAACCGACACTCAGCGGCCAACTGCCTTAAGTCTGACATGAACCGCTGGATGGGTTTGCCAACCTGTTGTTGGTGCTGTCTGAACTTAATTCTCTGGATGATGAAGTTGACCGGTACCCTGAAATGGCGTGCCATTAGCTCAACAACTTCTTCATCATTGTTCGCGTCACCAAGGGTGCCCAAAATCTTCTGTCCTTCCATTCTTAGGTTATGCACCAGCAACACCCATGCCCTCAGCTTCTTCATTCTTCCCAGGTCCAACGCAACCATATATGTTTGGAAAGCTTCGTACCACCGAGGCCACGGTACAGGCGGCTCACCCAGGAGCTCCAAGAATGGCCAAATTGGTGTCCCAGACGCCTCCATGGTTTTTCTTCTTGTCGCCAAATGTTATGTCGGAGGTTGGAGACAAGGAGAACGCCCCTAGTAGAGCTGAACACTTATTTATTGAAATCGGGCTCTTTGCACCAAACCGCGCATACAGCTACTGGCAGAGGTAAAGGCGGAAGAGACCGCCCCCCTTCCTGCAGCCCATCCCATACACACAGAGCCGGCGGAACCGGAAGTCAGAGCCACCACCCCGTGCCACACAAATAGGAGCTCCAGTATAAACAATACATATGAACAATAAATAACTACATCATACTTCCCTTAACACCATTATTCCAGCGCTCTTGCCACATTTCTGTAATTCCATTTTTTATTATTGATTTAATCTCTGACCTTCCAAGGTTTGTCCACACTGATATATATTGTGAATGAATGGTGGGTTTTGCATATTTGTCTGCCAACTCATTTCCAAGAATCCCTCCATGACCAGGGATCCAGACAAACCTGACCACTATGCCTGACTTGCAAATTACATTGTGGTATGTTAACAGCTCATATGTTAACGCCGTAATCAACCCAGTCTCCGTAAAAAAACGTATCTAATAAACGTTTTCCCACCCCTCTAAAAACGCACATTTCCATGTTAAATCAAAAAATAACGTGCCTCGCTACTCTTTCACAAGTTTACTCACTGTGCAGTCCTCACCGCGCATGCGCAGAACAACATATCTTTACCTTCGCCGAAAGGGGGAGGTTATGTGATCATCGGCGTTGGTTTGTCTGTTTGTTTGTCTGTTTGTTTGTCTGTTAGCAAGATAACTCAAAAAGTTATGGATGGATTTTCATGAAATTTTCACAGATTGTCAGAAATGGGATATCCTACAGATGATTATATTTTGGTGGTGATCCGGATCACCGTCCACAAGAAAACCGCCATTACGCAAAATGCCATTTTCGTGAATAACTACTAAACCACTAATCCTATCATTGTCAATCCAATTGTTGTGAATCCAATTGCTAGTCATATGTTTTCACGGTCAAGGAATCTGAAAACGTACACACAAACACTGTATGGGGGGAACTGTGGCGCGAAACCGCCATTACGGAAAATGCCATTTTCGTCAATAACTACTGAACCACTAATCCTATCATTGTGAATCCAATTGCTTGTCATATGTTTTCATGGTCAAGGAATCTGAAAACGTACACACAAACACTGTATGGGGGGAACTGTGGCCGCCATTACGGAAAATGCCATTTTCGTGAATAACTACTGAACCACTAATCCTATCATTGTCAATCCAATTGCTAGTCACATGTTTTCATGGTCAAGGAATCTGAAAACTTACACACAAACACTGTATGGGAGGAACTGTGGCCGCCATTATGGAAAATGCCATTTTCGTGAATACTGAACCACTAATCCTATCATTGTCAATCCAATTGCTAGTCACATGTTTTCATGGTCAAGGAATCTGAAAACGTACACACAAACACTGTATGGGAGGAACTGTGGCTGCCATTATGGAAAATGCCATTTTCGTGAATAACTACTGAACCACTGCTTGTCATATGTTTTCATGATCAAGGAATCTGAAGACTGTATGGGGGGAACTGTGACGCTTGGCAGAGGTCTGCGCTCTCCGAGTGCTTTTCTAGTTTACTTTGCTTTTCCAAAGCTCATTTGGTTGGTGGGAGGAGGATGGTGGACGGTTACTTATTTACACAGCTGTTTCAGCAAAAACACACGAGTTTGACTCCCACTCTCGTCTGTCACAGCTTTTTCTTCTTTTTTTTTTCCTTGTTTTTTTTTTTTTTTTCCTTTGTTTTTCACTCCACTAATCAAAGGTTCCTGTGAGGTTAGGGTTTGGCATTAAAGTATGGGTTAGGTTAGGATTGTTGCTCCATGCTCACACACAATAAAAGTGAAAAAAAAAATGCTGTTACTGTAGATGCTGGGATAAGCATCTCAGACTGGATGCAGAGGGTAAACAGATGAGGACAATAGGTATTGAGATGGGAGAGATTATGGTGATGTAGCAGGAAGGAGTAGCTGGGGGGGGGGGGGGAGAAGGGTTGAATGTATTGTGATGTGAGATGTCATGCAGATGTGAAATGGGCGGATGATATAAAAGGAGAGACCCTGGTGTATTGAAAGGATGCTTTTTCTGTGTATGACTGATGTGAGAGTGAATAAAGTCGTCTGCTGCACGAGTCTGGCTACGTTATTTTGCACTCTCCACATCACAATCATTCCTTAAAGCTGTAAATGCCACGTACCCACTGCACGTCAAAAATCCTTTTTACATGCCTCTGTACGTTTTCTCTGACTGACAAAATGTGCCATTCAATGTTTTTTTGCTGAGACTGAGCTGCCATAATCATTGCTATAAACTCTGCGGAAAAGATTGACACATGGTCCAATATTGGAGCTGACTTTTTGACTTTGAGTTCTGGAATGACAAAAGCCGCTGCCGCTCTATCTGAAGCTGGATGCCTTGAACCATCAGTGAATATTTGCAAAAAAACATAAAACTGATTTATATATGCTGTGGCTGTTCTACAATGACTCTTTTTCCTATCATGCAATGACAAATCAGTGTCCGGGTATGACATCAGCCATGGGGGATGTAGAGGATACACAGCTGATGGACTGACTGACATATTAGCAATTCCCATTTCCCTTCAACCTTATTCATACTAGTCTCAAAACTTTCCCTTTTCCCTTTCCCCATCTTCCATGTTGGTTTTATTGCTTGTCTTGCGGGATGACCCTGATCGTGTTGTGATTTTGGAATAACACGAGACAGGGGCCGCATTCAACTGAGCACTGAACTGACTTTATTATAGAAAACAACTCAATATATTCCCTAGCCATAGCCCACCTGATGTCATCACCCTCCCCCAGCCAGGCTACGGCAAGCCCCAAATGTCAAATCTCCACACAACATCCCCCCCACCTCAAAAAACACAAGTAACAAATGTTGTTTTTGTTTGTTTTGTTTTTTTTTTTTTTCAAGTGAACAGCAAAACTCAGTCAACTAAATGGACGTCTGAGTAGACTACCAGAACGCCCCCCATGTTGGGGCGGATTATTCTGCTGCAGATTCCCAACACGCACTAGCTAACGCTGCCTTCAGAACATAATCCTCCAGGTACCTGGGCCTCTGATGTGTTCTAGCCGAGCATCCCCTAGAATGGTAAATGATAAATGGCGTTCATGTATATAGCGCTTTTTACTCATCTCTGGATGACCAAAGCGCTTTACAGATCCTGCTATCCACCCATTCACACACAGATTCACACACTGATGGCGGCAGAGCTGCCATACACCAGGGCTGGCCTGACCCACCAGGAGCAACTGGGGGTTCATTGTCGTGCTCAAGGACACTTTGACATGCAGACTGCAGACAGAGTAGGTATCGAACCCCTGACCCTCCGATCAGCAGTCGACCACACTACACGTGCACCACAGCTGTGCCACAGCTGCCCCTGTGCAGCGGAACCTGCTCCAGGCACCGTCGGCCGCACTTGCGAGTCCCAACCCACACCAGTCCGTCCCGCTGTAGCTCCTGGACCCTCTGCAGGCAAGGACTTCCTGAGTCGGCTGGAGTGCTACCATGACTCGTCCGAGAGCTTGAACGTGTCCTGGCCCCGCCGCCTCACGATCTGTTTGGGTCCTATCCAGAAAGGTTGCAGCCTATGCGTGTGGTTGGGATGTTTAATCCAAACCTGAAGTGAAGCTGAGGAGAAGCTGGAAACGTGCATGGAAATAACTGACTGGGGCATGTTTAAAGGAGCCACGCATGATCTGGATGAGTACACGGACACTGTGAACTCATATATCCACTTTTGTGAGGAGAGCATTCTTCCATCGCGCACCAGGGTGAGGTACTCAAATGACAAGCCCTGGTTCACTGCTAAGCTCAGACAGATCAGGAAGGAGAAGGAAGCAGCGTTGAAAAGTGGAGACAGGGACTGCTACAGGGAGGTTAAATATCGGTTTAATAGAGAGCTGAGGAGAGCTAAATCTGTGTATTCTGAGAGACTCCAGCAGCAGTTCACTGCTAACGACTCTGCTTCTGTGTGGAGAGGACTGAGGCAAATCACCAACTATCGGCCTCAGGCTCCTAAAGGTCAGGATGACAAAGCCCTTTGTCAAAGACTGTCCCAACACTATGCCCGTTTTGACACCTCGTCAGCTGTGTCCAACTCCCCCCCTCCCTCCAGCTCCACAGCCTCCACGGTCCCTACTTCATCAAAGGCGGCCCCTCCCTCCTCCCCCCCTGCCCTTGTCATCAGTGAGCAGGACGTGCTCAGACAGTTCTCCAGACTGAACCCGCGCAAGGCCCCCGGTCCGGACGGCGTGTCTCCCTCCACCCTGAGACACTGTGCGAAAGAGCTGGCTCCTGTCTTCACAGACATTTTTAACACCTCCCTTAAGCTATGCCACGTGCTGACCTGCCTCAAATCCTCCACCATCATCCCTGTCCCCAAGAAGCCACGGATCACTGGACTTAACGACTACAGACCTGTAGCGCTCACCTCTGTAGTCATGAAGTCCTTTGAGCGCCTGGTCCTGCCCCACCTCAAGTCCATCACCACTCCCCTCCTGGACCCGCTGCAGTTTGCCTACCGAGCCAACAGGTCTGTAGACGACGCAGTCAACCTGGCCCTCCACTCCATCCTGCAGCACCTGGACTCCCCGGGAACCTACGCCAGGATCCTGTTTGTGGACTTCAGCTCTGCATTCAACACCATCCGCCCCGCTCTGCTCCAGGACAAGCTGTCCCTGCTCAACGTGCCTGACTCCCTCTGCAGGTGGATCACCGACTTCCTGACGGACCGGAGGCAGCATGTGCGGCTGGGAAAGACTGTCTCAGACTCTGCTAGCATCAGCACCGGATCACTCCAGGGCTGTGTACTTTCCCCCCTACTCTTCTCCCTTTATACCAACTCCTGCACCTCCAGCCACCAGTCTGTCAAGCTGATCAAGTTTGCGGACGACACCACCCTCATCGGGCTCATCTCCAACGGCGACGAGTCCGCCTACAGGAGAGAGGTGGCCCAGCTGGCGTCCTGGTGCAACAACAACAACCTGCAGCTGAACGCTGTGAAGACAGTGGAGATGATTGTGGACTTCAGGAAAGTCACAACCCCTCTGCCCCCCCCTCACCCTCACAGGCTCTCCCATCACCACTGCAGATTCCTTCCGCTTCCTAGGCACCACCATCACCAGGGACCTCAAGTGGGAGCTGACCATCAGCTCCCTCATCAAAAAGGCCCAGCAGAAGATGTTCTTCCTGCGACAGCTGAGGAAGCTCAAGCTACCCACCAAGATGTTAGTGCAGTTCTACACAGCCATCATCGAGTCCATCCTCACCACCTCCATAACCGTGTGGTACGCAGGAGCCACTGCCAGGGACAGACTAAGGCTGCAGCTCATCGTGCACACTGCTGAGAAGGTGATCGGCTGCAAGCTCCCATCTCTCCAGGATCTGTACATCTTCAGGACCCGGAGACGTGCTGGCCGGATCATAGCCGATCCTTCACACCCTGGTCACATACTGTTTGCCCCTCTCCCCTCAGGTAGAAGACTTCGGTCCATTCAGACTAAAACCTCCCGTCACATGAACAGCTTCTTCCCCTCTGCCATCAGACTGCTGAACACTAAGTGACTTATTGATTCTCGTGCACTATGTACAGCAGCTCAACCAGACTCATGTCAATCATCACTGTTTTCTTTTTGCATTACCAACTGCACTATATGGTTCTCCACAATATCTGCTGCTCGCTAATATATTTAAAACTGCTGACTAGTATTACTCATTCTTATTCTACACTTCATTGCATGTATAGTTTATTTCTTTTATTTTATCATGGTTTTTTTTGTAACTTAGATTTTTATTCTCTCGGCGCCACACCAGTCGGCTGCCTTTTGCAACAGCGGCTCGATTCCGAGTTTTTTTTCCCTTCCTCTCTCTTTTGATCACTTTTTTTTTTTCACCCCACTTATATCACGGACACACAGATCGTCCCAAATGTCTCCTGAGCCGGTGGACGGAGCCACTGTTTATAGCAGGATACGATACAACAGGGAAGAGCTGCTAGCATTTAACCGCCACCCGGTCCCACTGGAAAAACTCGACATACCGAGAGAACTGAGGCGAAAACGCCGCGGCTGCCGGGCTGGAGTAAGGCGGAGGACAAAAAATATAAGGTACAGACCCTCCCTTCCATCTGTTGTCATGGGAAATGTACGGTCGATACTGGGAAAGTTAGATGAGCTAGCGGCTATCTCCCGTTATGATAGCGCTTACCGGGAGTGCTCTCTCCTTTTGTTTACTGAGACGTGGCTAACTGAACTAGCAGCAGATGCTAACATTGAGCTGGAGGGTTTTCACATGATACGAGCTGACCGAACACCAGAGAGTGGCAAAACTAGGGGCGGTGGAGTGATAATGTATGTTAACAACAACTGGTGTAGACCGGGACATATCACTGTTAAACAACGACACTGCAGCAAAGACATTGAGTTGCTAGCTGTTAGCATGAGGCCTACATATCTCCCGAGAGAACACTCACACGTGATCTGCATTGTTGTTTATGCAAATCCGACGGCGAACGCTGGGACAGCGCGTGACGTCATCCATTCAGTAACCAGCAGGCTGCAGACAGAACACCCAGATGCTCTTCTCCTCATCTCAGGCGATTTCAACCACGTTTCACTGTCTCCCATTCTGCCCACTTTCACCCAGTATGTCACATGCCACACTAGAGACAATAAAACACTGGATTTGTTCTACGCAAACACTAAGGAGGCGTACACCTCATCACAACTCCCCCCACTTGGGAGATCGGATCACAACTTGGTTCATCTCCGACCGGTGTACAAACCCCTAGTGCACAGACAACCTCCGGCCATGCACACTGTGGAGTTATGGTCTGAGGAGACAATGGACACTCTAAAGGACTGTTTTGAAGCCACTGCCTGGAAGCAGCTCTGCGATCCACATGGTGAGGACATCGATGGCCTCATTCACACCTTCACGGGCTACCTCAGCTTCTGTGTGGACAAATCCGTTCCCACCAAGACCATACGGCGTCACTCAAACAACAAACCCTGGATCAACCCTGAGATAAAAACACTTCTGAGAGAGAAGAAGAGGATCTTCAGGTCGGGGAACAGGGAGATGCTGAAGTCCGTACAGAGGGAGCTGAGGAGAAAGATCAGAGAAGGCAAGGACAGCTTCAGGAAGAAGATGGAGGACAAGCTGCAACAGAGCGACATCAGCGGGGTCTGGAGAAACCTCAAAACCATCTCGGGGCTCCAGAATACCTCCCCCCAGGCCACGGGGGGCAGGGAGTGGGCGAACAACCTGAATCTGTTTTTCAATAGATTTGACCAACCGCCCTCCCCCCTGTCTGCACAACAACCACTGCTGCCTCTAAGAAATCAAGTCCTGCTACCCACTCCCCACTCCACCGACACCCCCCCCACTCCCAACACACAGCCCCCCATCCTGACCCTGACCAAGACCCAGGTGAGGACGGAGCTGAGGAAGATCAAGGCGAGGAAGGCGTCGGGACCGGACGGCATCAGCACAAAGCTCCTCAAGTCCTGTGCAGACCAGCTGTGTGGGATTGTGACGTATATCTTCAACATGAGCCTGAAACTGGGGAGGGTACCACAGCTGTGGAAAACATCTTGTGTGGTACCTGTACCAAAAACTTCCCACCCCAAAGACCTGAACAGCTTCAGACCGGTGGCCTTGACGTCCCACTTGATGAAGACCCTGGAGAGACTGCTCCTTGCTCATCTCCGCCCCCTGGTGGAACCAGCGATGGATCCACTCCAGTTCGCCTACCAGCATGGCATTGGGGTGGAGGATGCGGTGATCTTCCTCCTTCACCGTTCTCTGTCCCACCTGGAGAAGCCCGGGAATATGGTGAGGATCATGTTCTTTGACTTCTCCAGTGCTTTCAACACCATCCAGCCGATGATCCTGAAGGACAAGCTGCTGCGCGCAGGGGTGGACCAGCACCTGTCATCATGGATCCTGGACTACCTCACGAACCGGCCTCAGTTTGTGAGAACCCGGGACTGTGTTTCCGACACGATCATCAGTAGCACGGGGGCCCCCCAGGGAACGGTGCTGGCTCCCTTCCTGTTCACTCTTTATACTGCGGACTTCTCACACAACACAACACATTGCCATCTACAGAAGTTCTCTGATGACTCTGCGATCGTTGGTCTCATCTCCAGTGGAGATGAATCAGAATCAGAATCAGAATCAGGTTTATTGCCATTGTTCATGTAGTACACAAACTAGGAATTTGTCTCGGTACAATGCTGCAACATTAAACATGATAAGATAAGAGAAATAAACTATACATGTAATAAAGTGTAGGATAAGATTAAGTGATACTGGTCAACAGTTAAAATATATATATATATTAGCCAGCAGCAGATACTGTGGAGAACTATATAGTGCAGTCGGTAATGCAGGAAGAAAACAGTGATGATTGACATGAGTCTGGTTGAGCTGCTGTACATGGTGCACGAGAGTCACTTAGTGTTCAGCAGTCTAATGGCAGAGGGGAAGAAGCTGTTCATGTGACGGGAGGTTTTAGTCTGGATGGACCGAAGTCTTCTACCAGAGGGGAGGGGGGCAAACAGTACATGACCAGGGTGTGAGGGATCGGCTATGATCCGGCCAGCACGCCTCCGGGTCCTGGAGATGTACAGATCCTGGAGAGATGGGAGCTTGCAGCCGATCACCTTCTCAGCAGTGCGCACGACGCGCTGCAGCCTTAGTCTGTCCCTGGCAGTGGCTCCTGCGTACCACACGGTTATGGAGGTGGTGAGGATGGACTCGATGATGGCTGTGTAGAACTGCACTAACATCTTGGTGGGTAGCTTGAGCTTCCTCAGCTGCCGCAGGAAGAACATCCTCTGCTGGGCTTTTTTGATGAGTGAGCTGATGGTCAGCTCCCATTTGAGGTCCCTGGTGATGGTAGTGCCTAGGAAGCGGAAGGAATCAGCAGTGGTGATGGGAGAGCCTGAGAGGGTGAGGGGGGGCAGAGGAGTAGTGACTTTCCTGTAGTGAAAGTCACTACTGTGACTTTGTGAAAGAGATGAAGCTGAGTACAGAGGGCTTATCCAGGACTTTGTGGACTGGTGCCATCGGAACTGCCTCCAGATCAACGCAAGGAAAACTAAGGAGCTGGAGGTGGACTGCCGCAGGCATGGGCAGCCCCTCATAGCACCAGTAAATATACAGGGAACAGACATCGAGATGGTGACATCCTACAAGTACCTGGGTATTCATCTGAACAATAAACTAGACTGGTCACACAATACTGACGCACTCTACAAGAAGGGACAGCGCAGGCTGTTCCTGCTGAGGAGACTCAGGTCTTTTGGTGTACAAGGGGTGCTGCTGAAGTCATTCTATGACACGGTGGTGGCATCAGCCATCACTTTTGGAGTGGTCTGCTGGGGCAGTGGCATTACTGCAGCCGATAGGAAGAGACTGAACAAACTGATTAAGAAAGCTAGCTCTGTCCTGGGGCAACGCCTTGATCCGATGGAGGAGATAGGAGAGAGAAGGACGGTGGCTAAACTGTCATCTCTGCTGGAGTCCGAGTTCCACCCTATGCAGGACATACTGGATGCACTGAGGAGCTCATTTAGCAGCAGACTACATCATCCCAGGTGCACAACCGAGAGGTTTCGTAGGTCCTTCCTACCAACGGCTGTCAGACTGTACAACCTAAGCAGGGCTGCTCGCAGAGATAGCAAAAAGACGTAACTGTGGGGAGACTTGAATAACGAAACCGAATTGTCTTCCATTCCAGTTTATTCAAGAAATCATTCCACTGTCTGCTCTTATTCTTGAGCAGCGAACAAAGAGACTGAACACACCAAAGTTCTCTCATTTAAACATTCTCACATCAAACCATTTCCCTCGCGGGGGAAATCACACATCTATATCAAAGTCTCTTTATTCACATTCATTAGCCTTTTATTTACATAACTCCCCCTTCTCTCCTCTCGAGCCTCAGTGGTCAGGAAGTCTTCTGTCCCCTGTCCTCCGCAGGGGGTCCAGGCTCTGTGGCTCCGCACCGCAGGAGGCTGGCTCTCCTTCATCGTGAGGTTAAATCACATATGCAGTGTCCAACATATACATGTCTCACAACACAGCCATATAACCCCCCCCAAACGATGAAGAACAGACTAATTCCCAAAATTTAATAGCACCTTACTCACTACTGAATAATCAACACCAACATTCAGTCTGTGCGCCGCTTGGGCTTCAGCCGTCTGCCGAATCTGCTGTGAGTTGGCCCCGCCTTGCCTGCGGTGCTGTTCTGCTTCGGGTCTGTTGACTGAGGAAGAGAGTGGTTAATTGCCCTCTGCGGGGGCCTGCCTCGTCGAGGCGCCACCGCGACCGGTACAGAAACGTCCTTCATGACAAAAGCAGGTTTTAGTCTGTCAATACTGACTGTCTCTTTTCTGTCTCCAAAATCTAGCACAAATTGCTTATCACCTGCCTCCAGCACTCGAAATGGCCCTTCGTAAGGTGGTTTGAGCGTTGCTTTAAGGGCTTCGCGCCTGACAAAAACGAAATCGGCATTTTTCAAAGCCTTGGGGACGAAAACTCGTGGAAAAGCGTGATGAACCGGACCCGGGAGCGTGTCTGCCCCCGTGCCGACTAACGGTCCCAGAGCAGAGAGAGGTGGGGGCTCTGGGTGCTCTGGTAAAAACTCGCCCGGCAGCCTCAGAGTTTGTGCGAATACCAGCTCCGCTGGGGAGGCGTCTAAGTCCTCTTTAGGCGCAGAACGCAACCCTAATAAAACCCATGGCAGTTTATTTACCCAATCTGCATCCGTGAGCGACGCTCTGAGTGCTGCCTTCAAAGACCTATGAAAACGCTCGCATAAACCATTAGCCTGAGGGTGGTAAGCCGTAGTGCGGTGAATTTTGGCTCCTAAGCCGTTGGCCATCGCTGACCACAGCTCAGAGATGAATTGTGGTCCTCTATCGGACGTAATGTCCGACGGAACCCCGAAGCGCGCCACCCAAGCCGTTAAAAAAACGCGAGCCACCTCCGCGGCCGTGGTCGTCGCAAGTGGGACCACTTCCGGCCAACGTGTGGTGCGGTCCACCATTGTCAAAAGATACGTGAACCCCTGTGATGCCGGTAGGGGGCCCACAAGGTCGACGTGCACATGGTCGAACCTTCTGGCCGGAATGCGGAACGGTTCTAACGGGGCTCTTGTGTGCCTGTGAATTTTGGCCCGTTGACAGGAAATGCAGGTTTTTGCCCATTCCTTCACGTGCTTGCGCAGGCACGGCCAAACAAACTTTTCCGCCACTAGTTTCACCGACGCGCGCACCCCCGGGTGCGCCAGTGAGTGGACCAAGTCAAAAACACGGCGGCGCCACGTGGCTGGAACCACCGGACGCGGGCGCCCCGTCGACATGTCGCAGATCAGGGGGGGCGTACCGGTTTGTAAACTCTTGCTCTCCAGCCTCAACCCTGTTGGTCCAGACTGGAGCGCGCGCACGTCTGCGTCCGCCCCCTGGTCCGCTGCCATGGCTGCGTAATCTATACCCACGTGCACCGGGGCTGCGCGCGCCACCGTGCCGCTCTCCTGCGGCGCGGTCACGGTGGCCCGTTCTGCCTCTGCGCGTGTTGGGGTCGTGAACGCGCGTGAGAGACAATCCGCTACTACATTGAATTTGCCCGCGACGTGCCTAATGTCAGTGGTAAATTCCGAGATTGCGGCCAGCTGCCTCTGCTGCCTGCCGGACCACGGATCTGAAATTTTGGCCATGGCGTATGTGAGCGGCTTGTGGTCCACATAAGCGGTGAAGCACCGTCCTTCCAGCCAGAACTGGAAATGACGAATAGCCAAATGCAGCGCCAACAGTTCTCTGTCAAACGCGCTGTATTTTCGTTCAGCCGCGCTTAAAGATTTGCTAAAGAAAGCCAAAGGCTGCCAAACTCCGGCTACCTGTTGCTCAATAACGGCCCCTATGGCTAAATCTGAAGCGTCTGTCGTCAGCGCGATACGTGCTGCAGGGTCTGGGTGGGCCAGGAGCGCAGCGTCAGCCAAGGCTTTTTTAACCTCTGTGAACGCGCGCTCCCGCTCCGGGGACCATTCGACCGCCTGGGTCGGCTTTTGTTTTTTGAGCGCGGCATATAACGGTTGCATGATTTGAGCTGCGTGGGGCAGGAATCGGTTATAAAAATTCACCATCCCCAAGAATTCCTGTAGTGATTTGACCGTTTGTGGACGGGGAAAATCCGCTACCGCGCGTACTTTCTCTGGTAACGGAACCGCTCCTTCCGGGGAGACGCGGTGACCCAAAAAATCGATCCGCTCGACGCCGAACTGGCACTTGGCTGGGTTAACTATTAAGCCGTGCTCTCCCAGCCTCCTAAAAACTGCTGTGAGGTGCGTTTCGTGTTCGTCCTCTGAAGTACTCGCGACCAAAATGTCGTCGAGGTACACAAACACGAAAGGGAGATCGCGTAACACGGCATCCATCATCCGCTGAAATGTTTGCGCCGCCCCTTTGAGACCAAACGGCATGCGTAAAAATTCGAAAAGTCCGAACGGGGTTATTACCGCTGTTTTAGGAATGTCCTCCGGTTGGACCGGGACTTGGTGATAGCCGCGAACTAGATCAATCTTTGAAAAAATGCGCGCCCCCGCCAGGTGCACCGAAAAATCCTGAATGTGCGGGATGGGATAACGATCGTGCGCCGTAGCGTTGTTTAGCCTGCGGTAATCCCCGCACGGTCTCCAGGAGCCATCGGCTTTCAGTACCATGTGCAGCGGCGAAGCCCACGGGCTCTTCGACCTACGAACGATGCCCAGCCTCTCCAGGCTGGCGAACTCCTCGCGCGCAATGGCGAGCTTAACTGCATCCAAGCGCCGAGCTTTTGCAAACACGGGAGGACCAGAAGTGGGGATAAAGTGTTTCACCCCGTGCTTCGCGACCGTCGCTGAAAAAGTGGGCACAGTGAGCGCTGGAAATTGGGTGAGGAGTGTGTGAAACTTACCACCTGCTGTAGCGACGTGGGTCTGTACTGGTGGCGGGGACACTCGAGCTGAACAGGGGAGAGAGTAAAAAGAGAGTGCATTTACCAGCCGTCTATTAGCAAGATCAACTAACAGATTGTGTGAACACAAAAAATCCGCGCCCAACATGTTGAAACTCACCGCCGCTATTACAAAAGTCCATTCATATGTGCGGCCATGTAAGCACAAAGGCAAGGTCCTTCTCCCGTAGGTGTTGATGTTCGAGCCATTTGCCGCTGTAGCTCCGTTACCGTGGGGTCCAGCCACCCGGTCCGCGTATGTTGGGGTGATGAAGCTCACTTGTGCTCCGGTGTCAATGAGGAACACTCGTCCGGAGCGCACATCCGTGATGTAGAGCAGCTTGTTGCG